>VXAL01002973.1:50678-103236 GCA_013399475.1 Chauna torquata
TATGAGGGGAAAACTTTAGTTTTTAAAAAATTGAAATTTAAAAAAAAAAAAAAAAAAAAAAGAAATGTATTGGGCACCAGCCCACATGTAGACTGAAACATCATGTTTTGTTCATCAGAATGGGAATACAACAAACACTGCATATGAAAAAGTTACACTACTCACAGAATGGAATTAAAGATCACCCTCAATTTGGACAGTTCACTATGATGGTCACATGAAATGCTGTATAGAGCAATTCTTCTTCCTTCCATGTTGGTTACACATGTTATATAATCAACCTTGGGTGGGATACCGAGGGATACATTGTAGATCTTCAAATACTAAAAAAAGAATCTTTGGAAGAAGGAGCTGCAAACATGAATTAAAAATTAGAATGGCTTGGCACATAAATGTGGAAATCAGTAATTACTCAATAACCATCCCATACGCATAGGAATGCAACTTCTGACCAAAATGCTGTATCTCTTATAAATAAAGAAAAATCTCTTACAAAGAAGTAGGGAAAGAGAATCTGAGCTGCAGGCACTTAACATGGAGAGAAAAGTAAGAGGAACTAGAAGAACCAGAATAAACTGCTGTACACAAATGGTTTAAGGCACAGAATCAAAACAGCAATACATACTTTTGGCTAAACTACATCTCAATAACCTGAGCTACTAACACTACCACAACACTAAAGATGCTGCCTAAAGCAGCACTCTGCAGGTAAAAGACTTGATTTACCAGCGTACTCCCTACTTCATGCCCGTTCTATTCCAGTACCCAAAGAAGAATCAATGGACATGACTCACTGCTGTCCAACTTATGTTCTGGACTAGGGTAATTTTATTTGCTAAAATGATGCGACAGCACCATAAAAAAAAAAAAGAAATAAGATTCATTATGTACAAGCATTTAGACTTATGACTTGCCCCTCTCTAAAATCAATGTCAAAATTAATCCACTTCCTTTTGTCAAACACTGTTGTACTCAAACTCAGAATTCAATTAAAAAAAATACCATTTAAGTCTGTATTTTCTTCTTATATTCTTTGTTAATCAATCATTTACACGTCAGTGCTATGCCTTTATAATCCCATTATTTCGTCTTCACTGATAAACTAAGAAAAGTTCCGCTTTAAGTGCAAAGAATAATTGTTGGAACTTATTAAGCAAACTTTTCATATATAGTTCAGATTTGATTTTTCTTAAGATCAAACCTATCATGAGTTATCACATCAAATTACACAAATTACCAATTTAACACTTTAAGGATGAATATTCAAGTGGCTAAAATACATGTACATGTAGCAGTAGACATACATGTTTATTGCTTGTATATTGGTTGTGCCATGAGCATTGTGTCAATGCTCTAACTTCAAAGAAAAGCCTGTAAATAAACAACACATTACTATGCATACATATATGCATAAGCACACATGACAACAGTAGCCTTGTTTTTATTATCTTTTTCTTTTCTTTAATTAGTTATTATAAACTGATTTTTTTATTTTTCTGGTCCATTAAGGCAGAAATGAAATAATTACATTTGCTAGTAAAAAATCTGGATTGAGAAACCAAAAAGAATAAAAGCCTCCCTTAAGGGCAAGAATTATAGGGGGTAAGATCATGTGACGATGTTGAATCTCTTTCCCTTTGTGTCTATCCTTCCATTCTTTACAAAGTGGGTTACTCCTAGAGCAGTTAGCTTACAGTTAAGCCAGAGGATTTTATAAAATGGTCTTGTTTCCAGGAAAAAAAGGGAGCTATAATCCACATTTTAGACAGAAACAGGTGTAACAGTTTCAGCACAATACATCAGGAAAAATAAAACAAGCATTTGTTCAGTCTTTCAAGATCCTTTTTTGAGTGCTTGAGTTTCTGCCTTTAACCTGTCTCTTTTTGTCCAAGTGGGTTCCCACCGCATAGCTAAACAAGGTGGTATCTTCCTCTTGACTGAGACTTTTTGTCAGATCAATAATATCCTTTCTGTTTAGTACATCTTCACTTTTTAATATATAGACAGCATTAATCTGGAGGAAAATGGACCAATTGTCTGGAATCTCAATGAGATTTAAGAACTATACACTTAGCAGGGTAAATGGTATTTTACAGAATGGGCTAACACCTTGAACAAGAACCACTATGAGGCAAACAGGGAACAGAAATGGAGATGACAAAAGCCTACAGGGAACTGACAAAGTTATCTGGGACTTCTATGGAGCAAAAATCGTTTCTCTGAGGAAGGGAAACATGCAAAACTACTTAATTTTTAATCTGAATTTTAATATTTAAAGTCAGACTGTCTCAGCCAGTTCTAACTAGAGAAGGGCTAATGCAATATAAGTACAATATTAGCTTAAGATAACAAACTGTGCCAGTTAAATGCTTGGCTCATAACTAATCTATATGTATTCTCTTTGCATATAAGAAGCCAAGAATAAAGGAAAAAGATGACCTTTCCAGGTAAATAAGATGGTACACTTTAATTGCAGAGCCATACAAAATTACAGCTATGATTTTGTAATTTACTGTGTATAACTAAATTGACAAAGACTAGCATTTACTTCTTTAAAAAATATATACTAATATACATAGGCAATACAATGTACTTATGCAAGTAGAACTACTAGAATACTGCAGCAAACTAAAATTATAAACTAGAACACCACACAACTGTAGGGGGACTCTGCCCAATTTTGACAATGGCAGAGGGACAGAAAGGGACTTTTATGTCCCTGTTCCACAGCTGTGTAAAAGGTCAATGTCGTTACAAGCACTATACTTCCCAAAGGGGATGAGCTAAAAAGGAACTGCAATCACACTTTTAGCTCTACCCATTTTCTAAGACCAGAGGATAGTCCATGAAACTATTTTTCAAGTTATTTCTAAGAATATTACTGCATTACATGCTCCCAATCTTTTCACAGCATAAAAGAAAGAAAACAGATATGTGGACACAGAGATGGGCGGCAGTTTGTGCAACATACTTCACTCATTTCAGTAAACACAGGAAATTCAGCTCCCGTTTGAATTACAAGGTTGTACCAGAAGAAATAAATCTACTCGTACATATGCAAAAAAAGTGGTACAATTCCATTATGAAGTAATTATAATTCAGACGAAGCTTTTCTAAAGTTAAAATTTCTAACAAAGTTCTCTTTCTTCTTTCACTCTCAGCTTGGAAATGAATTTAAAATTTCTTTGTATTTATCTGGTGCTTGAGGGGGCTGAAAATACAAATATTTGTTTTAAAGATGATGCATATTAATAGATATTTTTCTTAAACCAATAAACAAGAGAATGACAGGCCAGCTTTGATTCAGAGCAATACCAAAAATAGTCATCAAGACAGAGAATTAGAGCCATATGTTTTCCTAATGAGTATGACTAAAACTTAAAGATAAAAATATTGTGTTGCAATTTAAGGACACTTCACAGTATATTCACTCCTATTTTAGACTCCCATGTTAAAATCCCAGTTTATCCAGGAACAGTCTCTTGCAAACCGAACATCAGACAAAAAGACAGGAGAAAGTCCAGAATTCCCTTTGTTCACTGTATGAATTGAGAATGCAGTATATGATTTAAGGATGTCTTGCTTGCATGATGCTTTCACAGGTTAATACGAATGCTATGGTGTTATGTCACAAGTTATGAATACTTATGTCTCCTATATACAAAAATACCACAATAATACTATTAACTTATTTTTGCCTTCTTTTTTATATTCTTTTGTCTTCCATCTGGAATTTGCTGCCTCGTAGAAAGTTTGACATATTTCAGTTTTACACACTCTCAGAAGTTTCCAGGAATAGAGTCACCAGGTGTAAACAGGGTCAGTTTGTGTTCACATAATCTGTCACACATTTCAATAAAAAGCTATCAGAGATTTTCCTTCAGACCTTTCTGAGGCACTTGAACACATGGCAAAGTCTAGTGTTTTAAGCTCCCTGCAAGATTTTGTTTACTATGTGAGTTAATTTAGTATGTTGGACACACCAAATACAGCAGTAAAGCATCACCTGCATGAAGAGGAAATCATTAGCACAGTCAATGAAAAATAGTACTTTTTGAGAAACTAATTCTAATTTACGTTGCAAATTATTTGAAGAGACAATATGTACTAATTTTGCATGTTCTGTCTTCGGTGGCTAAATACGGACATTGCCATTCCTCACTTGCGTACAGACATGGTAGACAGGAAAAGAGTACTTCCAGTGATGTAGTCCAGATACGGAAAACTAAAGCATTTCATAAATGTTGATTTTGTTGACATTTAAATACATTTCCACTTCAAATTCTTATTCCTATTCTACATTTTGAGATCATTTTCCCTAACGCTTCCTAAAAATTTATTACAAATAATTTCTCCAAATGATTTCAGAATAGAAATGAAAAATATTTCATATCAAATTTGTAGACTGGGAACAGTTCAATTCTTTTCAAAGCAAAACATTTTAATTACAGTTGACTGGAATTCTGACATTCTTTTTCTGTAACATAAGATCTAATTTGTGATTAATTATCAATGCCTTAAAAAAAAAAAAAGGTTCTTGTTTAGCTCTAGTTTGGAAATGAAACATCTTGGTGCACTTCTGTCAGTAATAAATAGATACTGGCTTAGTCCAAACAGATGGTAAATTTAGCACAACAGAAAAAACAGAATTGTGAAAACAACTGATTATTCTGACCAGAGGGGGAAAAAAGTTTTTTTTTATTTTATTATTATTCTTTTTGATCCAAGCAAGACCTTTTACTTTCTTCGTGTTCATGTACAAACTTCATAGTAATTCACTTTGCTTTGGAATTCAAAGGAATTCTGAAAATTCAGAACACAAAACAGATAATAAACCTATTATTCTCCATTTATGTAATGCAATCTATCCACCATCATAAATGAAAAAACAAAATGGCACTGACGCATGTCTGTCTTTTTTAAGGAAAGGAATAAGGCAATTCACATGGGACTTGTGGCATTCCTCATGTTTGCAACTGAAATATTACTTACCTTCCCCCACCCCCCCCTTTTTTTTTTTAAGATGAACAACAGGAGAAGAGCTATGTGACAAGTTGACAAGACAGAAAAGAATCATTCCTTCATTCCTTTACTCAATTTGATTTGACTTGCTAACCATGTAAATATACTGTGAGCACAGCCTTGCACAATACTAAGCATCCTCAACATCTACTATGAGGAACCCTACCACTGAAAGCAATAGTAGCAGAACACTTCTAAACTGCATTACGTTTTACAGTAACCGAGTCCCAAAACCTACTGCTTTGGTGAGATGTCAGTTTCAAGCAAACCAAATATCCAACAGTGCCACACAATCCTGTACAGCAAATTCTCTATTAAATCTCAAAGACTAAAATAAATGAACACTGATGAAATGCTATTAAACCAAACTTATTCTAGAGTACCACAAATGGAAGTTACAGCATTTAGAAAACCTTTTTTTTTCAGAAAACAGAATGGTGATAATTTTCAGACAATGATTTTTGCTGTTTTAGTTCTTCCTAAAAATTATGGCAGCATAAATCTTAAGCTTTAAACAATGTTTTCTCTTTCTTTAATAATAAATCCTTGTGAAGCAGACAGGAAAAAATCAAAACCAATCCTTACCAAATCATTTAGTGTAAAATGAATTCAAACTCGAAGAAACACAATCCTCAAATGCGTTTTCCTTATATTTTTGTGTACTTCTAGTTTAGGTTCGGCAGGACTTTTGACAGAAGAACAATTTCTCCACTGAAAGAAGATTATTGTATGATCATGTATTTGAAAGCTGTCAAGAGCTAAGATGAGAGCAGGTTAATAGAAAAGCAGAAAAATGGCTCCAATGTCTACATATCCTACCTAGGGGGGGAGAAGAAAGAAAGACACAAAACAAACAAAACAGAAGCTGAATACTCTATTATATACAAATTAGAAGGGAGGGAGTGTTTCCCACCCTTGGCAAATGTGTACTTAAATTAGTAGTCCTAAACATTGAAAATGTTTATTTGTATTAATACAGGTTCTGCAAAAGACCTTTTTTAAGTGTAGCAAAATGGAGATAAGCTGTTGTAAAGAACATGGGAATCTGTGCTTTGTTTTATTTTAGCTGCACTTTGCCACTGATTTGTGGAATCAAAGCAAAGATTAGCAACACCTAGAAGGGCATATACAAAGTAAACCAGTCTGAGAGGCAAGAACTGGGTCATCTGCTGTCAGCTGTGAAGACTTCTACATGCTACACAGAAGAAAGGGAAAAAACCTGGTAAGTTATTTCAGTGGGTTTAGAGAAGCTGACAAACTTACCACATGGAGAAACTCCTCTCTGGATTCTCACCAAAAGCAACATATAATCTGATTCGGGTCTGCACACACAATGCCAAATAGCACTTCATTTAAAATTAAAATCTTCTTTTTTTTTTTCCTTTCATTAACAATCATCAGCTGTTTCTTCTGTATGATTCTGCCCATAGGGTTTGTGAGAGACAAGCAAAGTTTTGTAGGAAATTGCCCCAAATCACATACATTAAAGGCTGGGCTGAAAAGCATTTTCAGTCCATGAATATTCCTCTCCATTTCATAAATTCCCTCCAACTAGGTACTCTTTTAAAACTTAGTGAAATTTATCTTAAAATAAACTAAGCCACAAGTAGTAGATAGTGGTGCAGAGATTAAAAGCCTTGGGATGTTGGAGGCATATTTAAATGTTTGGTCTCAGACAGAAGATAGAGCTTGAAACAACAGCTGATGAGCCCTGTTCTGATAAAACATCTTACTGAAAAATGCTGTCTCAATGAGAAGTCAAAATTGCACTCCTAACACCTTGAACTTTTCAAATTCGAAGCAGAATTTCCAAGGAAAGCCTGTCCTAATTCAAAGCAACTAGATTTTATCCCAGACTATAAGTATCCAGCAGAGACATAGCAAAAGTGTATTGGCACTTTTGGAGGGCAGAAGCTTGTAACTCCCTAGAACGAGGGACAGTGATTTCCTCCAGTGACAAAGCATCACAATTCTTTATTAATTAGGTTTTCCTATTTTTTTTGCATTTCATAAAAAAATACATTACTATGCAGTATAAAAAAATTCTATATTAGCATTCAGGTAAGCCAACCATAAAAAAAAAACTTGCATTTTTGTTCATGCACTGTCATTCAGTTTGGAAAATCAAAGAAACAAAAAGACCTAATCAGAAAATTATGCATTAACCCTGTTTTTACATAAATTACATATGTGTATATATAAGCGTATATACATGGTCAGCAACACTTTCAACAATCCACAGCACTTAGACTTAAGCAGCACATCCAGTATATAAATGACCTAAGCCTATTTGTTTTGTGTTACAGAGTAGAACAGGAACATAAAACCCTTTAAAAGAATTCATCTGACATTAGTTTTTCAGTAATTCTGTGTTAGCAAAGGAGAACGCGTTCAATAGCTGGGATGTCATAACACATTCAGTTCATTCTGCATATACTCTACTACTCAAAAAAAATCATAATTTTATGTTTGTGCTGCATCTGTGAAGCACTTTCAAATTAATTACGCTTTATATTGACTTTTTTTCAGGCATAATTGTTAACCCTCAAAAAGTCTTCTAACAATCAATTTCTACTTAATTAACCTCTCTCTGACATACCCTTTGGTATTTCAGTAGACACACTTTCTAAAAAGTCACTTCCAACATGTATGGATATCTCAACTTCTCGTTACCAGAAATCCATTCTATGCTGCTTCTTTCCAGACTGCATCACCCACATTTACAGGTCCCCTTATCAATGGATTGGGTCATTTGAGCAAAGATCTGCAAGATCAAGGAACTTTATATATATTTTCGTGCATAACAAAGCACTTTGAAACAAATAGTTACCAGATCCAGAATGACAGCCCTGGAAACAGCAAGTTCAGCCGCGACAACCAGCGCTCTTGCACAGCGCCTAGCACAAGAACCGCTAACACCACAGTGGTCCTTTAGGCAGCCACAGTGAGTTTAGAACATGTGTATGCACTCACTTTTATTTTAGAACAGAATTTCTTCAGCCTTAATGACAAAATCCATGAATTACAGTAAATACAAGTCTGTTAGTCTTTTAAGTAAACTATCATGTTATTTAGAAAACACTCTCAATGGAATTCAAACCAGCCTTTAAATACTGTAAGCTCTGGTTGTAAACATATCTGTTCACTTCTTTGTTTGATTCTGACTATTGTTATGACTGAACAGAAAATGCAATTTTCAGCTATACATGACAAGGTATGGACTCCCAAGAGAAAATGGGGGAGAAGACAATGACACCTTCTCTCAGTAAGCTTGACATAGTTTGGTATATTTCACTTTTACATAAAGTAGTATTATTTGATCATTAAATATTGTCTATTGTTTTTTATAAACAAAATGGCTTTTTATGCCTTTTATTGTTAGTGACTCTTAAAACTTTCACTTTACTGCAAAGCAGCTTGAGATTCCTCAGAGGCTAAGGGTGTGCTCTTTAATAAGCTTCATGATCCAGACTAATGCAACAGTCCATGTACAATCACTATCTTTTGATAACTAGTGTTCACCACATGCTCTTTGTCCTGCAGCAGAATAATGAAGAGCAGAATAAGGACAAAAACAAGACGGTGACAAGAGATCTAGTAGGCAAACTCTTCAAGAGCTACGTAAGACAGCTCCCGATTCTTAGGAAGAGAGTTACTTTCAGACAGCTGTTTAACAAGATCACTTTTCAAGCCTTTTCACCTTGTACTAGCTTAATCAAATACCTTATATTTCATCCAACTATTATATTGTATAATACACAGTGTATATATATTACATACAATTATCATAGCATATACTCATGTAACTATCCACTGACAAATAAATAAATTAGCTTGAAATTACATGAATGAGAAGAAGAGGAGTGTTTCCTCATGACAAACACCAAGAAACCATTCAACTGAGGATGAAACTCAGGAGTGATGTGAGGAAGTGCAATTTTATCTGTGACCAGGTAATCTCCCTCTCAACGCCAAACAAGAAAAATCTTAAAATGGGCTACACTTTCTTGTACGATGTCCTTGGCTCTACTTTTTGCTTCTTCTCAGAAGACTGCAGGGCAGCAGAGAGCATTAGATTAGAAACTGGAGTCTCTGCACCATTAAGAGCAAAGGCTGCAGCAAAAGCACGATAGCGGAAGCGCTATCGACTGAATGCTTTCACCATCCATATGTCCTCAGCACCCTGCACAGGAGCTGCAATCGATTACTAGAGCCTGAAGGCTTGAACAGCTCTGTGACCTGACCGTGAATTTCCTGAGACCCATGCATGCCACTCACATAAAATCATTCTGTAGGAGATGCCATGATCCACTTGCATCCATTTTCCCCCCAGTGCACTGTGCATTTCAGAAACGTAATGAGTTCCACAGGTAGACCAGAAAACATTGCAAGCTTCTCTTAGTCACACTTTAAGCCATAGCTAATGCAAACATTTCCGCATCCAGAAAGGATGGTGTCTGTACTGAAATGGTTCTTTCGCTCTGTGTGTGTGTGTGTGCACTATTTGCCACTTCTACATATAGTGAAATGAGGAGCACCTCATCACTTTCCAGTGGAGCTACCTGGTATTTTATCATTAGCATTTTTGATACTTGATAATGTAGGCTACTTAACAAAATTGGTATTTATAGAAAGGTTACAAAAGGCTTGTCATGACACATTTGATGAATTGTCATAGTGTTTTGTAAGAATGGGATTGGCAATTATGCATAAGCGGCTTTTCTGAAGACAATGAGAATCACTGAAAGACATGTTATTAAATGCACTTGATAGTTATCATTATGCTTGTATTTATTTTTAATTAGCCTATGGGAGTCCTGATTTTCCCCACTAGGAGTTAATATAGGAGATAAAAAAAAATGAAAGCACAATTTATTAACAGCAGTGAACGAAATCAGCCACAGTCCTATCCCATTAAAAGCAGAGACATGCAGGATAACATTTTAATGAACGACAGCCACAGATAAGCTTAATGAAGATTTTAGTGGTCATGTAAAGCCTAGTATCCGAAGCAAAGTACACTGCATTGCTCAGTTTTATCAGCATGTTGGTTTCTCCAGTTACTCAGAAAACCTACTCACAAGTGTCTTTTTTCCTTTTTTTAAAATTTCACAAGGGTTCAACAGACCCTGCATGTCAAAAGCTGCTACTCACTGCACACTTGCAGATTAGGAACATCAGGACTGCACATTCCCAAACCTAAAAGTTGTTAATGCTTACAGAAGCTTTCTGGCCCATGCTGCTTATTACACTCCCTTCACATAGCATACATCTCTCTAAACTGACTAGCAGCACAGCTGTATCGGGTTTCACTTACCCCCACTTCATTTCCTGCTCTTCTGGTTACACTCCTACTGCCATTTACTTCAAATATCTCTTACCTACTGTTACTGAGGTATACATGACAAATCCATTCAAGTGTAGTGTCATTATACTTGACATTGCAGTTAAACACACAAACAAAAAAAGCAATTTGGCCAAATTAATGTTTTCCCTCTTTGCACATAATAGTGGCAAGCAAAGCATCCCACAATCTCCTTACACCACGATCATTTATTTAAAAATTGTAATATCAATGCCAACAACCATCTTCAAAGATACCATTTTAAGAGCTGAAGTAGCCACAGTATCTAAGTAATTTGTATAAAACAGCAAATTATATTCTTCTGTGCCTCACATTTTCAAGAGTAAAACTCAAAATTCATTGTAGAGTCCTGTATGTTCAGTTATTGGTGTAATTTTATTAAGAGGAATAAATAACCAAAATAGATTGCGTGCATTTTATTTGGTCTGTCAGATTGGGATCACAGTTCAACAAGTAAAATTGTTTATAACAGCTTTCCAACTATATGTTTTACTTCATAGTTTTATCTGTGAATTTCATACTGAAGTTTTGTGGCATTGATCAGGACAACAGTAATTAGTCATTTGACACTAATCAGTGTTGTCCTGATAAATTGTACACGCTACAAAGCTTTGGCAAAAGTGATAGTCATAACAACTTACTCACCAGCTCTCTCTTCGTAGAGAACTTCTACGCACAAGTCTCCAGGAAAAGTGTGTTTGCAGGTACACAGGTATCTCATGAATAATAGCTTCCTCTGAACCTGTGAGGAAAAAAAAAATCAGATATATAGATGTCCTTACCAAAATTTATTTTTGAATGACTTCCTTGGAAAAATTAGTTCTGGCCATATTGCATTCTATATCGAGACCTACTCTCCATGTACTGCTATATTTATTTAAAACAGCAACAACAACAAAACCCCACAAAATACTTTGCGGTAAAATCTAAGAAGAGTAGTTTTTATTTCATTTTAATCTGAAATCTATTCTTATTGAAGATGCCTATAAAATTTAATTTGAGAACTATAACTTATATCTACAAATTTTAAAGCAGTCTAAAGAATTTTATAACAGAGATAGAATTTTCTATTAAATTGCATGGGTTTTTAAAGTTTTATAGAATCCAATTCAAACTCTACACAAGACTATTAAAACAATGTTAAAGGGTGTTTACATGAAAGCAAGTAGGAATTAAATTTCAGCATTCTTCCAAGACTTCCTCTTTCATATCACTTGAACATGTGCTAGTCCAAACATAAATTACTTTTGCACATAAAGTAATGTAAGCACATGCTTACATCTCTTCATGACAGAGTTTAAATGAGACTGTTACTAGTTATTTTAGAATACTGGGGATTTTTTTAATTTTTTTTTTTAGCTACAATGATGATCAAGGTCAGTTTGGGGAAATGCTGGCTATACAGTTATACAACTAGCTGCTTTACAATAGAAGAGTTTGCTACTACAAAATCATAGTCAATGGAACTAAGCTCATAACGGAAATTACTTATGTTGTTATAATAGCTGAAATGGAAGAAAATTACAGCAGCATATTTGCAACAAAAGCACACTAAGTGAACAACACATTGATGATATTTTTCAGACAGTAATTTAGTTTGCTTTTTTGTTGTAGTTGTGCTAGTGACAATCATTTTTTAAAATAAGGTAATATTTAGGGAATAAACATGCAGCTGCGCTTTCCACACAGAGTACAAGGAACAAAAACAAAGACATTGCAACTTACAGAAAATCAACAAGGTCGTGTAAGTATATGACACTATTATTATTATTTTCTTTTTGGCTGGAGCAGCAGCAATCCATCCTCAGACACTAAAGATTATCAGACAATTGTGCTGACCATTGCTATTGCTTCTAATGTACAAATATCTACTTTAAAAATATTTAATCAGTCTAAGTTCCTTTTCTGTAACCTAATTCTATTGAGAAAATAAGGTTGCAGTTTAGCTATTCTAATCCTAGCCATTTTAACAAACATCTGTCCTGCATGATTCTTCTAGTGTAACAGCTGGCCACACAGTTACTTTTTTGAATCTCCAGTAGAAAAGAATACATTTACTCTACAAAATGCACATTCATTTTGAGTTCTTCAAAATTCTGTGAGGAACTCCCATACTCCCATATCCTCCCATAGTACATCACAGCATGAAATTCCACAAGGAGGAAGATGAATGTACTTCTAATTAAAACAGAAAAAAAAAAAACTACCTCCAAAACTCACAGAGAATATGCATGTCACCCACTTCTTCAGTTTAAAAAGTCTACTGAAATAGCTAACTAATGCAGATTTGTATTTTAAGCAAACACCTAAGAGACATATACACCATGCACATACATCATGTATCTGTACCGACACATACAAACTGTGATACAACACATTTAAACACATATATGCATGTCTGTGCATGTTAATATATGTAGGTTGGTAGACACATGTATTAGGGTAAACTCTTAGGGTGACTCCAGCATGTTGTAGCTACAGGTGTTTACACAAACACTGTCATGCCCCATAAGCCTTAGAAATAACCCAATCAAACTATACTCTGTACTCCAGGAAACAGTTGCTGGATAACAATACCACAGTATTTGAGACCTTTTTCCTTTCATGCTATATTTAAAATATTACCAAGAATTTCTTTTGCACCTCACAACAAATCTTTGTTTCAGTTTCCTTCTCTGCTGAACTCATTGCTCTCACCTTCACCTAACCAAATCTTTTTCTCCTGTTTCCAACCAAGAGAGGCAGCAGTGCTTCATTTCTTCTCAAAACCTGGATTTTCCATTGTTCAGTAGCTAGGCT
Source organism: Chauna torquata (assembly GCA_013399475.1). NCBI lineage: Eukaryota > Metazoa > Chordata > Aves > Anseriformes > Anhimidae > Chauna > Chauna torquata. Next base: position 63,865 of record VXAL01002973.1, read on the forward strand.
ACTTGATGCCATACTAAACCAATTGATTGGATGAAAATAACTAATGCTTATGCCTCTGAGAACAGAACGGATATTTTTTCTAAAAATATATGGGTCTGGTTGATTGCAGATTAAAATCAACTGTGGAGACAACAGCTTCCTCAGAAAAAATCATTACATGAGAAGAAAAAGGACGTCTTTTTGTGATTCACAGAAGGAAGTTAAAGTTTCCTAAGTGAAACCCACAGAAAAGAAAACCCAAATCTCACTGAGACTGGCTATCATGATTTAGGCAGCCAAAAAAGATGAAAAGCACCCTAATTTTTTAATTCAGAGTGAGCGGTAGTCATACTTTAAGCTCTTTGAAGCAACTAGAAGAATCTAGATAGTATCAGAATAGCATACCTAAAAACCAACCATGCAAACAAAAATTTGGGGCTTAGGAGAGGGTATCTCTTGGTCACTAATTTAAAGAAGTTACTTAGTGGGAATGAGCAAGATCCAGACAGGATATGAGTTAGCATGTCTGGTCTAGAATTTTCTAGAATAAAACATGTATGTCTATTAATTTCTGATCAAATCATTCAAGTGAATGAGAAATGAAGGATAAGAGAGAAGATACACAGATGCTTGATACAACTCTCTGAAAAGGCAATATTCAGATTATAAATGTTATCTGTAACAAACAAACCTAAAGCACATTTCCTCTCACAACAAATAAGACAAAGAGGGCTTCTACAGTGCAGTTATTTAGAGCTAAACAAATTGTTTGGAAGGAGTGGTAACCTCTAAGTCTGTGAATGTGAATAAGCTTGATGTAAGACAGGGATCCTGAATACCTGAATAATAAAGAGGGAGATTTTATCTTGGACATTTCAAAATCAGCTACTCATCTGTAAATGGCTCTGTTGACCTTTAACATACACTGTTGAACAAAAAATAAAAAATCTAATGCATGACATGAGAGAGATACAGTTATAATATATATATTGTTGACCTCTTAATTTGACTCCAGTGGTATAAGTCTACTCTAACATTTTTTCTGTCTTTTATTCTTTTTCCCCTTGCCTACATTATACTCCCAGAAAAGCTAAAACTGTCTGTGTGATTTGAACCTCAGCCATCCATTTGTAGTTCACAAAATACTTTCCCTATTTTACTGAGATGTTTTAAAATGTGAGGTGAAGATTACTGAAAGTGTGCAAAAGCACTTGGATGGGAAATTTAGGTGCTCGGCATTCTTTCAGGAAACAAAGACCAGAAGACAGATTGTGTATGCTACCTAAAATTACAATAAATTACAAATTTAATATCAAGTTACCATCCAGCAACCTCTTTACTTCTGTTTAGAAGAAAACCTTTTCAGTAGGAAGCAGAATTATACTGAGGTGCACCCCGCCATATCACTGGAGGATAACAGATCTCCCCCTCAATACATACAAGGGCATTTGTCACATAATTACCATGTTATTCTCAGACAGTTGTCACTGCAGAAGCAGCATACAACCCCACAGGTTTTCATTTCTTTTTGTCTGCATTGTCACTAGTAAGAAAAATACACCACAAAAAGTCTACGTGTTCTGACAGAGAGCAACGGAAGGACAGAAAAGATTTAAGAATCACACGAGCTCTTTCAAAACAGAAACAGCAAAGCTCAATTTTTAAATATTTTATGTAGCAAGCTGTTAAGATTGTTAGGGGGAGTAGGGCATAAATGAAACCACCAATTTTTAAGACAACATAGTTGGCTTAAATATCTATAGAAAGCAGTCTGGCATTTTATTTCAGTCTAATTGTAATTGAAAAGTGTGAAGAGAAGAAATAAATGGAATAATAAGAACAAAAATCTACCTACCTTTGGGTTAGGGGTTCATGTATTGCAAAAGCTAAGATTATCCAAAAATCCATGGCTGCCATCATATATCTGCTCACTTAAAATGTGAAATGAGTCAGTAATTTCAATCCAACACTTACTTTTCAAGTATCCCTATCACAACTGGCACTAATTAACCTTGCTAAGAAGTGGGAGATATTAATTCAAGTGGAGTGCCATGCCAGAACAACTCTGCTGTTTCTTTGTTAGTACAGTTACAGCCTTAATTGGCTGTGTAAGCCCTAATTGGGTGTAGAGACTGAATATTCCAGGGAGAAAAACCAACTTCTCCCTTTCCATTCAGAAACACTACTCTCAGCAAGATTTGGAAGCAGATTAGCACATGCATTTGTGCTATTCATGATGAATATCCCATCTCAATATTGAAAAGTTTTTATCCTGTAGGAGTACCTAACAATGTTTAGAAGCACTATATCCAACTCAGTTTTCTCAGTCTTCCAGACAAAGAACTGGCCATTGGGTTGTGATATCTTTTTACAAGTACTATTTATTAACTGAGGGGGAGGGAAATGTATTCTTTCTGATGTACATTCTTAATTTTTCCCTGGGAAGGAGTACCTGAAAAGCAGAAATTCTGCCAGTATCAGAACTGAGTTCCTCAACCCTTTCCTTCTGAAGACACAAGTTTTGTTGCAACATTTTCCACTCCGATAGATTTTGTCTTTCAAGAACTACCGGAAAGAACAACAACAAATCTCCACACTCTGAAGAGGCAGCATGGTCCCTATTTCTCCTCTGCTACTTACATTAAAGCTGAATGTAAATTTTATGCTGTGCCCCAACATGCTGAGTCTGATCAAGGAACACCCAAGATCACAAATATGTCACATACAACTTAGAGTTAACAGCCTCAATTGCACCCCAATGAACCCGCAGAAAACCTTACCAGATTGACACCTGCTTCCGTTAAGCTGTCTACTGAACACATCCTGTACTAAAACTTTTTACTAAATGAAAATTTTAATATCCATTTTAAAAATCTTGGACATAAGACTGTTTTTGACAATCTACTGTTGAACACAAGAGTACATATTAATCAAAAAGCTTTTAGTTTTCTACACTGGGTGCATGTGTGCAGGTTTTGGTAGCAGTGATGTGGCCACGGGGCCTCTGTGAGGAGAGGCCGTGCCTGCCCGTGCCGGACACAGCCAGTCTCAGTTGGCCCCAGGCCCCAGCGCAGCGCCCAGCAGCGATGCCGGTGGTGCCGCTGGGAAAGAGTAAGGAGTTGGAGCAAGGGCAGAACGCTGCCCAGCAGTGAGGAGTGAGGGCACAAGTGTGAGAAAGAGCCCTGGGAACAGCCAGGCCAAAGAGGAGGGAGGGGAGGAGGTGCTCCCCTGCAGCCCATAGAGAGACCAGAACGGAGCAGATATCCACCCTGTAGCCTACGAGGGACCCCACGCTGCATCAGGTGGACGCTACCTGAAGGAAACTGCAGCCCCTGGAGAGCCCACATTGGAGCAGGTTTCTGTCAGGAAGTGCTCAGACCCCCACTGGAACGGGAAGAGTGCGAGGAGAAAGGGGCAGCAGAGAGGAGCTGGTATGGTCAGACCACAAGCCCCGGCTCCCCATCTACCCGCACTGCTCAGGAAGTGGGGACAGGTAGAGGAGCTGAGAATGAAGGAGCGAGGGTGCACAGGGAAAAAAGGGGCAGTGGAAGGCGTTTCAGTTTTTGTCTTCATAATCCTACACTTTTAGTTAGCAATAAATGACATCAATTTTCCCCATGTCAAGTCTGTTTTGCCCATGGTGGTAACTGGTAAGTGATCTCCCTGTCTTTTTCTCAGCCCATGAGCTTTTTCATCTTATTTTCTCTCCCTGTCCTTTAGAGGAGTGAGACTGGCTGGATGGACAACTGGCAGCCAGCCCAGGACAGCCCACCACACAAAGATAGCAAAGCTATTATAAATAAAAGGAACATAGTGGTGTTTCATGGCAGGTTCTGAAACAACAAAAATTCACATTTCAGCTGCTATTTTTTACACAAGCAAGAACTGCAAGAGGAGGAAGGAGGAATAAGAGAACTAGATAAATATAGATTCATGCAACTTTCCATAAAACTATGTAAAATCGAAATCACATTCTGGAGGAAAAAAGGGCAGCCAAAGACTAAATAGAGAATGAGGTAATAAGAAATCCAGAAATAGATCATGCTGAAAGAGCCCAGTCTCTTTTGTTTCACAAAATAATTCACTGTCTAGAGAAAAGAAATGCAATAAATCTCATCTCTTTGGATATTAATGAAATATGTTATACTACACAATGTAAAGCATTTTGTTTGAATGGAGAAAAATTGATGCATGTGTTAATGTGTGGATAAAAGGAAAAGGACAGTGTTTTCTATGTTTTCTAATGAAAACTAGAAGAACATTAAATGGTCTTTGAGGTCAAGGTTTAATATTCAATATTTCATTTCCAATCTGGCTACAAAATGCTTGAACTTGTTAAAGAAACCTGGTAATACGGCAGTGTCATCATCACTACAAGGAAAGACTAGAAGTATCTGTAGGAAGATTTGGATAACCTTGAAATCATGTCTTGAAATTCAGTTGCACAAAGAGCCTGGAAGTAATTTTTTTTTTTTCAGCAAGCAGTTGGAAATGACAAAGGTAAAAGACTGGATAAATCAGTCAATGTTAGGCAGCTAAAAACAACACAAAACAAAAGAAAAAAACATGACACTAACGGTATAGGGTGATAATTTCTAAACTACATAAGTTTGCACCTAGATTAATATGACTTCATTGCAATTTTATGCAATTCTAAGCACCCATGTGCAAGAAGTATTAATTCAAGAACTAAAATCAACACTATATGCCTGCCACTTTGCACATTTGGCAGCTTTTTGAGATAATGCATTACATTCTACAATTTTCTCTTACAGCATCGCTTCTTCACTTACTCTATGTGTTTCTACTTTGACAAAAACTCCTTATATCAGCTAAATATTTCCAAGGTTTTCTGTGCTTCCTCAACCACTATCATATTCTTTCCCTACAGCGTTACATGCTGTCCTTTAATTGGCTCCTGTTGCATTCAACTCACAGCAGAATGTTCCTGGAGTAATGAATTTATGTGGTGCAAGAGATAATTAATCCTAAATCATCTCAAAAGGTCTTCAGTTTTAATTTTTTTAATCTAACTGAATGACTTACTATCTCAATGTCTGTTCACATCTATGAGGAAGGACTTAGGAGATTTAAATATGCTTTTAACTATATGTGTGCATAGACACACAAGTCCATGGGACCGGACAGAATACCTCCAATTGTGTTGATGTAACTGGCTGATGTGCTTGAAAGACTCCTTTCTATCACCTCTGAAAAGCTGTGATGACTGTGGCAGGTCTCTGGTCACTAGAAGGTGGCAAATTCTACATCCAAATTGAAAACAGCAAGAAGGAGGTTCCAGGGAAATACAGGCCACCCAGCCTCAGCTCATTCACAAGAACACTGCAGAGCAAATTCCTGTGGATACCAACACAAGGGAGACGTTGATAAACTGGAGAAGGTCTAGCAGAAGGCCACAATGATGATTAGAGGGCTGGCAAATTTGTGTGAGGATAGCGTAAGGAAACTGCATATGCTCCTGCATATGCACCTGGAGAAGGCTTAGGGAGGAACCTCTGTTGTTTTCAACTGTCCAATGGGTCATAGAGAGCACGAAGTCAGACTCTTCCCAGAAGTGGACAGCAAAAGAATAAGAGCTAATCATCCTGTGTTGCAGCAAGGGAAAATCCGAGCAGGTATAAGGGGGAAAAATAACAGAAAGAGTGTTTCACCCCTAACAGGTGCTCAGAAGCTGTGGAATTTCCATTTCTGTAGTTTCAAAATTCATCCAAACAAAATCCAGAGGAACCTGAACTAACTTCTAAGTTAGCCTTGCTTTGAGCAGGGTATTACAACAGATAACCTCCAGAGGTCCCTTCTCAACCTGAATTACTCTATTATTTACATAGATACATACTCATGCATATACAGAACTTCTTTTTGACTAGAGCACCATGCTGCTCACCTCACACTACAAAACATAGATTCATGGCATCCCAATTTCTGTTGACCCACAGAATGACCCTGAATTGTTACCATTAGTCTCTGTTGCACACTCCCAAGCAAGATGCTCTTATTCAGGAGGATTATCAGAATCAGTAATGGCCTTTGCTCCTGCATGGATTTACAGTATTTGCAAGTATAACTTGTGCTGCATTGAGACAGACAAAGTAAACAAGGCTATAACAAAGGAGCAATACCAATGAGTTCTGGTTATCAATGTCAAGCTTCAAAAGAGAAATTTCAGTGCTGAAAAGATGAAAATCTGAACAACTGGGACTAAACAGAGTTTCTCATTAGAATAGGAAAAAGTTCAAAGATGTGAAAACTTAGTTATAATGGATATTCTCTTTGCTATTTGTTTTCATGTACTAAGTTTCTTAAGACGGTGGAAAACTAATTCCTTACTAACATAAATAAGCACTGTGTGGTGTATTTGTGTGTTCACTAAGATTTACACAAAAGCTAGAGAGAAAAAATATTGTGCCTTCAGGATACAGTGTGATGGTTAAAGCCTGTCATAATGATAAAAGCACCTAACCTTGCTGTCAGTACATGTCTTGCTTGAAGTGGCTGGCTTTGGAGCTGAATTTCCAAATTCAGTGGAAACCAGTAAGATTAATTCTAGTATGCACAGTTCATTACCTCTCACAGAAAATACCATCAACAGAGTTTAATAACTTGCTTCTAACTGTGATGTCTCCAATAACAATTATTGATTATGTCAAAAAAATTACATTTTGTATAAGACTACTGCAGAACACATACAGTAACTAACTGCCAGCTGACACTTTGCCAATTTGATTTATTAAGAGTTATGTATACACAAGTGGCAGTTAATGTGCTGGCTGCTTTCCTGCTATGCCTACTCTATCCTAGTCCCTCCCCTTCAATGCTAATCAGTGATCAGAGCATAACAAGGAGATAATTACACATTGCTCCTATTTGTGCCAAGAGACTTTATGTAAATATTTTTAATACATTCCGTTACTTTTCTCTGGCTACAGGTTGCATTTTAAAGCAGACGTTTAGAGAGAAGTCCTCTTACGTTTTGTTGTTTCACAGTAACCATTCAGACCATGTTTAAGATGATACTAAAAATGTGCAATGCACATTGCAGTAATTTGTCTTTAGTTTGCGTAAAACATATGGGAATACGTATTTTGTAGGCAGTAACATAAAAAAGATCCAATAGCTAAAGTAACTGTTTATACTGAGTGTCTGAAAGTGAATTAATATATTACATTTTTGGAGGCCAAAAAGTGCTCTACTATCCTGTTACTTAAAAGAGAGTATATGTAAGTTATTTTTTAACTTTAGTTTTGTAAATATCCATATGAAAATCACTTGAATTTTTCATTCTTTATTCAAAAAAGCTCACAAACTCTCAGAGTACTGCCAAACTCTCTCCAAGTCAGTGCTACGAAAAACTGTCAGAAAATTAGCATGCTCCATTGAAACTACAGATAAATATGACAATGAGCTTAGCCAGCATAACGTTCATTTGGAGAAGAAGCAATTAACATAATGAAAAAAGTATAAACAAGAGACTAAAGATTCAGGCTATTCCTAGCAAAATGTTTCCTTTTTTCCTCATTTTAATATTAAAATTAAGTTGGAAAGCAAACTACATCCAACTATTCTTAAACACGTAGCTTTTTACATTACGATAAAATAGAGAAACTGAAAAAAAAATTCTCGGAACACTTCATTCTAATTTGTCTCTACCATGAACAACAGAGTCCCTTGGAAGCAGACCTTTATATAACGTCATTAGACTATTGCTATTTCAATGGGCAAGGTTTGTAACGCACCAATGGCAGCTTGCTGATAACAATTAGATGAGACAAAATTAAACCATGCATTCTTTAAAAGAGCAATGGTGCTCCTGATAACAGAGACCTAATCATTGTTTCACCTAATCGGCTGCACGTCTGGAACTTACTTCACTGCAGGCTGAATGTACATCAATAACAGCGTGCAAATAAAAATCATGTAAGCAAACTGATTTAATGCCAACCTAATGAGACTGGAAACTCTATTTAAAGAATTAGATTTGAGCCTTTATCAAATAATGCACTTAGAGGGGAGGGGGCTTCTGTGAATTTACTAGAGTAGGAGATTTCAGCGACTAAGGACAGGATCAAGACTAAATGTCAAACTAAGTAATACTATAAAATCTTCATTTCTGATGCTTGCCAATTCAGTGTCTCAGCTTTCACACACCTTGTTGTAGGTAACAGGTTAGTTAGTAGGTCAAATCTGAATTTCCAACAACAGTAAAATCTCCTTTATCAATGTTCATTCTGAACAAATCATCTGAAGTCCCTGCACACCAAAAAAGCTTAGTGCAATACTCACGAACAAAAAGAATTACAGAATGGTCAGAGGTGAACCAAATTCCTAAATTCCCAGTTACTAACAGATCCTCATGGAAGTTACAAGGAATATTTTTAAAAGCTTGAGATATAAAGACAAACACACTAATGACTGCATATATCAAAGTTCTGTCTGTAGCACTGACAAAGTAAATTACTTATATGATGGACAACATTAGTTGTCCTGTCTGCCTGGTTAAGACTAACTTTTTCCTAACCTTTTTCCTTGATGGGGATCTGCATCTGATCAATGTGCAGGCAAAATACGGAAACTCACAAACGGGTTAGGAATTGGACATATTTAGTTTAACTATTTAGTTTTCTTTATTTGTATGTAAAAGGAACACGTTTCCCTGATAATTTGGGCTGCTTGTTAAATTTAGAAAATCAGTAATTTTTGGACACTTGACCACCCTTCCAAACACTCAGATAGAATTTCTGTCATAGTGACCTCCTTGCCATGTTTTGGTCATCCAATAAAAATGACAACAATAATCCAACCAAAAATCAGAAACAGTATCATCTGACTTAGCTAAGCCAACACAGCACACAAGTACAGTTAAGTGGTGCTCAGCTCTCAGGCTATGGTCTACTTCACCAAAAATGAATGATTCCACATGGGTTACTGCTGGCTAACACCTAAACTGCAGAAATGTGCAAACATTTGAACCTAAACAACCTTATCACTTTATACTACTGCAGGCCAACAGCCACAACTCTATGTCAGTAGTTTTTCAGGCCTTCCCATTTATGCTTCAGACTTCTTGTAACCAAAGGTGCTACGCGGAATATTTTTAAGGATTAACCCTGAATAAGATGGCCTTTAGAAATAAACATTTTCAAGATGACCAGTAGGGATAAGGGATGATGAAAAAGAAAGGAAGGAAAAATAAAACTTTCAGATTACCTTTAAAAATGTGCAGGAAGTCCAAAAGGATTTAAAAATAGAGATATTAATATATGGTGGGGTTTTTTTTTTTTCCCCTCTCATGTTTCAGCAAGGGACTCTAAATATCATCATGGGAGAAATCAATTTGCAGCAGCTGTGGACTGCCTTAAGGGCTTGAACAGCTTAATTGGAGAAATGTTTTAAAAGTTAAAAGGCCAGTCATGTCAAGTACATGAAGCAAAAACTCACAGATGTTTCTAAATGTACTCATTACACAGTATTACAAAGGATGGCATCACTGTAAGTAAAAAATGTTTAAAATGATCATTAAAAGCTATTCTATTGATGAATTCTAATCAAATACCAAAAAATATTAATATGAGCAAGCAAATTGTATTTTAACCTATTCTAAAATTTCCATTAGTAATTTTTAAGAATTATCTTTTAATACGTATTTAATGTATAGAAGCTAAATTCTCAGGTACTTACAAACATAATAACCACTTAATTAAAGTCAGGATTGAAATTTAACAGTTCACTTAAACTACTCCTCTCCTAATTTAGTTTTCTTCTTTATGTTGAATTTAGTGTTCATGCAGGGAGACAACCTGAGTTTCATGAAAACTGAAGCCCAAATGCATGAATATGAATAGGCACAAAACCTCTGGCTTTTAATTTCAGAGCTAAAATGCATATTTACCCTTTGGCTTAATTGCACATAGAAATAACGTTGGCTTTAAAAACATCTGTTTGCTGAGTAACTCAGACCTTCAGGATGAAAATAATACAGGAGGGAAATAATGCCCAGATACAAGTGGCAATTCTACTGTTCACTATTACCTCCCTTCGTCAGAAGTGTGTATTTTACCTTTCTCATCATCATCCCTCAGCAGTGTTGCTCAGGAAGGACACAGCAGTATTCATTACAAGCCCATCGCTCCCAAGAAGTTCTTCAGCTACTCTCTCCAGTGAGATATGATCTGAAATGTGGATAAAGTGATGGAGCAGGCAAGAACTTCATTGTGTGAATTCTTAAGATACCATTTTACAATCTCTTTTAACCAACATAAATTCAGGCTTCTATCAGGAGTTCTGTGACTAATACATCTCAACTGGACATACTCAGTACAGTATGTAGAGATGATTTACACATATAATGTGGCCATTTTCCTGTGCTTTCCTCAAGATTGCTGGAAACCCAGAAACGCACAAACCACCACCAACCCTAAGAGCTGTAGTCTACCTACAACCTAAACCCATATGGACAAGTCTGGTGTTCAGATAAGCACAGTACAGGTATGCAAGTACTCAGCTTCTAGACTTTCAAAAAATCACCTAAGATAATCATCTTACTATTACCTCAAAACATGTAACTGAAAAGACTGATCATTGACGATCATAAGTGCTTATTTACAGATCAGACAACTGGTTATATTTTAAGATGCTACATTGAGATGAGTAGTTCTCAGAAACTCTGCTCTCATTTATCACTCAGTCATCTACCCTCGAAGGCTTGCACAGACAGGCACAGCACACATTCTTAGAGATTCCAAAGACTATTAGCATAAAACTTCAGATAATTCTATCAAAAGTACCTTATATAGCTCATTATCAGGTTAACTGCGTAATATCTCGACAGAGTTTCAAATAAAGTGGCAATGACACTATTAGAAGGTTCTTTTTTAATTTCCCTGTAGAAATATATTGTTCCACTAAAGTAGAATCATATGTCCAACTAGACCTAAGGTGTAATCCAAAACAGATTTAACTAAACAATTCGAAGAAAATGCTACTGTTCTGGAACTACTCTAACCATACTAGAGGTTAAGGAGGTCATGAAAATCCTGATCTTTGGTCTCATTCTCACATTGCAACTCAAATGGCTTTAGTGTGCTACTCCACAGGTCATTATATCTGCACTGGTATTAGTAATGTTATACTATGACTAAATAGTCTGTCATTTATCACACAAAAAGGTGTAACAGATCTTTCTAATAATGATTAGGTTTATACAATATTTCTCAGCATTTAGATTGAACAGATTATAAGGACCTCAGTTCAAAGTGGTATAAACTGTGATATCTTCATCTGTCTATTTACAGTTTCTCAATCTAGTGCCAAGTAGATTGAACTTAAGTTCTGTTTCCCCACTGCAGCAAGCCATATTTAAGGTTGATCTCCTCCATCATTTCCAAATCCATCTGCTTGCCACCTTCTCTAGTCTCTATCAAAGACTAGTAATCAAAAGCCTTTGATGTTCTTTTAAGTTCGTACAGTAAATAGCTCTGAAGCTGTTATAAAAATTATGAACACTAGTGAAGCTATGACATAGAAATCCTCTACAATAAGAAACTAGAGTTAAAAGATGGATTAGTTCAATAATTGAACTAATTATTGGGAAAGGAGATTACAGGAAGCCCAAAAAATTGTACTGATCCTGTGGAATGCCTTCTGGTGAAGATGAGAGGAAACGAGTCCTCACCCCACGTCAGAAATTATTTGTCAGGAATACAGACCTGAATGTTAGGTAAATAGAGTCCAAGAGACTGCTTATTTAAAGAAATATCTAATCAATCATTAAAAAACAAACAAACAAAGCCCCAAACTCCCGTTGTGTGGAACTTTCTGAAGTCCTGGCCTTTCTCAGCTGCACCTGTGTGGTCCACCTTCTGTTCCAGGATACACAGGTCAAACTCAGTCACTGGCTCCAACATTGTATCTACAGTCAGCAGGAGGCTGAAAGGACGCAGGGTGGGAATCAGGTGATTCAAAGCAGCACCACTCCATTATTTTGGAACTGCTGAGACTAGCGCTTTAAATCTTTATTAATAAATATATAGGCTATGTACAATGGACCTGAGCCTCTACTCCAAGTTTGTCCTCAAAATTTCTTTCAAGTAAATATTTTGTCAGAATTATATTGCTAAAGTACCTCAATTATAGCACTGATACCAGTCAGTATTTCCACGATGTATGCGTACAGTACATACTCTTACATTCCCTCTATAGCTACTTGTACTACAAGTCCAAAAGCATGTTCACAGTCAGAAATATCCCTGAAAGCTTTTCCCCCTTTTTTCTTCTCATATCTCATTCTAAGAAACCTTGAGCATCTCTAGCTTTAGGGTTTACTCTGCATTCAGCTTCTCCGTGCTAAGAGATGCCACAAGAAATAATACATGCAGCGTCAGAACTGAGAGGTGCATTTCCCATTTCCTCATCTGTTCATAAAATCAGAAAAAACACCCCCTGCCTTTTTTTTTTTTCAAAGATGTAACTGGAAACAAATGGTTATGTTTTGCAATATTTATCTTCCTGTACTCAGACTATTACTCGGAGTGCACAGTCCTGTCATTGTTATTAAGCCTTGACTAAGTTTGTAGTCACCGCTTCCTTAGTCAGTAAGCCCTTTGAATACTTTGCTGAGGGAAGTCCCAGCTTTGCAGTCTCTGCTGTTGCAGACATTTACAGGTGCTGCCTGATTTCCACCCAGGAACAGAGTAGCTGTGCTGCCCTCACCCTGCACGGCCTGCCTTCTAACTCCCAGCAAGGACAACCTTCTCTTGTGGACTAGGGCAGCAGCAGCTAGCAGGAAACATGCACAGCAGCAGCACTTTCACAACTGATCATTTTAATTTACTGGTTGCCATTTCATTTACACACCTTGAAATTTATTTTATCGTTTTCATTTTCTACTCATAATACACACAGGATGAAAATGAGTCAAAAAGTCATACCAAAATAACCTTTCAGGGTATTTTGTAGGTAGATGGGATATTCTGATATGGAAGTCCATTATTTTTCCATTTAGGCATTACAATATCCTTTAACTTACTCCCATTTTCCCTGCCTAATTTGCCATCTTAGATGCCAAGAATGCATAGAAATCTCTGAGGGGCGTTTCTCTCATCAGCAGAAAATGAACATTGGAGTAATGACTTTCAGGCACTGGTGGCAAGTACTGTATTCTCAAAAGCATAAAATCAGAAATGGAAAAACTCGTAATAGGTCACCTAATCTCTCTTTCTGCACAAACTGAGTTCTGCATAGTTGAAATATCCTCTATTTTGTTAAGAAGTTGTCTGCTTTGGATTCCATACACAGATTTCTTTCCAGTAGTACAGTCATATGCTTGTCTCCATGTCCCCTTTCAGTTTCAAGGAGGAGTTGAAATTCAGAATATATGAGAATAAAGGATGAACAAGCTCAGAGAGTTGTTAAATTAAAACCATCATCTTAGCCTGGCATAACCCAGAGTTTTTGGCTCTGTATTAACAGGAAAAAATATTAGACAGGCATAACATTTCTGTGGCAATAATTACTTTCTAAATGTACTGGAATAAATTTAATCTTGATGAAACTCCATCTGATGCCAACGCAGTGACTACTGCCTTTCTAATACACCTCTCTAATTCTCAAGCCTGAAGATCTTGAAATTGTGGAATAATGAACTTTCTTACACAGTCAGATGACTACCTATATCTAAAGATACACTTTAGCAGTTCTAAGAAAAAATAATAATTTGTTTGCAAAAGCTAATAGGTCTATATTTGCTCTCTGCTTACTTCTGCAACTTTTCAGTTACACCACTACTTTATTTGTGTTACTGTCATAAACAAGAACTTAAAACATTAAATGGCCTGTGATTCTGTGAGGCCCCTGAACTGGGCTTCTGTTTAATCAAGCTATACTATTCAACCAGTTTCATCAGCAGAAGCTGTGATAGAGTATCTACCCAGATCCATACGGTGTTAGCAAAAATCTCTAGATCACAGACCTCCAAAAGGTGTTAATTCTGTCAGGAGTTTCAGGCCATAGTCTCATGCTACCATGGGAATTATGCATCCTGAGAATGAAGGAATATATCCTGAGGATGAAGGAATTAACTGAGGATGAAGGAACTAAAAGGCTCATCTTCTATTCAGATAGGTGTTCTGTGGATCTGGAGAAAACAGACACCTCATACGTTCAGCTGAGTAGCAAACAGCCACAGATGGATGAGAAGCTGACCTTCTAAAGCATCACTCTACAGAGCTGAATTAGCACAAAGATATAAATAATCACCTATTAGTACTGCAGCAGAAGCAGTGATTCTGTCATATTGCAGCCAAGATTTTATTTGTATGTAATCACTGTTGCTATGGGGTAGACAGGAGTGAAGAGAAACAAACAAATTATAACCTTTTTGCAAAAGTAAAATCAAAGTCGTTTTGTGGAAGCGTTTAAAGCAATATGAGTTCTTCCCAAATGGGGCTTCTTGTATTCGTTTTGACAGCAAGGGATTTTTTTTTTTCCAGATCACATAAAGGCAAAAAAAAAAAAAAAAAAAAAAGAGAGAGAGAGAGAGAGAGAAAGTTTCTGTCATAGCCAGTAGTTTTCTCCCAGAAATGTGTTTACAGTTTTAGTCTCAACAGGGAGGCATGTTTTGCATGTAAATAGCAGGTGGTTATGGAGAGTTACTTTGACAGCTAATGTCTTGAGCTGCCTTGACATCTGTGGTCTAATAGAGTGGCTCTGTAGTAACTGAAGTTCCTGATGAAAGGCAACCAAATTAAGTGGAGTTTTTCACCTCAGCTTCTAGCCGGCTATACCACGACCATTCAAGGGGGAATGAAGGAATGATTAAAAAGAAATTGCACTCTGGCTTCAGTGGCAACTGACATAAATGAACTTGAAAAGACAAATAAGACGACACTAATTTTAAAGCCACAACGGTTCTTCTCAGTCAGCTTCACTGGAAATTGCATTGCTGAAAGCACAGGTGGTCTGATTCCTGCTCAGAAAACAAGCAATGTCATGCTGTGGCAGAGGGGGGAAAGTCAAATGCACCCCAAAGAGAGGTAACTAAAGTCTTTATCTTATTTCTTCTTTTCTGTAAAGAATTAATAGCTACATTGTTCATAACATCTCCTGGATCTTGTGCTTAGGCTTAATTCACATTTTCTTTCTATTGCCTAAATTATAACCTGAAAACTGCCTTGCAGATTTCAGGAAGGTACATGATTATCAATAGTAATGTCTCTGCCAAAGAATTGATTTCCCAGGCTTTAATCATGAACTTTTCCTTTTCAGATGATGTGCATCTTCTCTTAGAATCACCTGAGTCTTATGAATCCTACAAAGATGCTTGGGCAAAAATATATTATACTCATGAGAGTCAAGCATACTCAAGAAATGTCAGAAGACTCCCAAATCTGTAAGACTCTACAAAACTACACAATGTATGAGTCATCCATAAAGGCATTTACTTACGTTTGTTTCATATGCAGATTAGGACAAGGGATTTGCAGGCATTTAAATGATTCACAGTTCAGCTACCAACACATTCTAGCCCTTCCTACTGGACATTTGCATTCAACTCTGTGGCTTCCTTGCAAATAGAAATTTTATTCTTCAACAGCACTTATGGAAGTCTTGCTACTACAGCCGCCAGAGACACATCTTAAGTGAAAATATTCCTGAAAACAGTATAGCATTTTTGCGGAAAAAGTTTTTCCTCTCAATAAAGGTATTACCAAGATATTGCCACTATCTGATTTTATGGTGAAATTTCAAAGCAAAAAAGCAGATGTTCAAGCATTACATTCCCTCCTCAGAATGGAAACTACATTTTGAGAAGTGTTCTGGATGTTACATACCATACAACTACGAAATGAAAGGGAGTTCAGGAAGCAGGTGCTGTTTTGCAGCATGCTGCTCAGACATTTCCAAGGAAGCCACTCTCCAGATAACAAGTGATAGCCCAAAGTGCAAATGTGACCGTCTTCTCATAGATTTGCACATTTCCTTGCCACCAGACCCTACAGTGGTGTGAAATATTCTTTGCAAGGGAAAGAAGCGTGTCACTGCTAATCTGTTTTCTCTGAGAAACATGCCAGTTGAATGGGAGCAAAGGCGAAAGCTGAATTTGAGACATGCAAGATACAAAATCAGTCTGCCAAGCTATAAACAAAATGACAGTCCTAACCGTTCCTTAATTATTCAAATTCTACTTTGCCTTCATATTGGTTGTTGGCAAGTGCACTTTATTTTGCCCTACAGTTCTGATTCAGAGAAAAACTGTATTTGTCCTGCCTTCACTGTCAGAAGGATTGCCATCACAAACATGGTGGTCCTAGAATGATCTGTATTGACAGGTAATCTATTACATGATGTATTCTGAGTCTACGCCTACTTCTTGCCCCAAAATGCAGGTAGAACTAGAAATCTAATTGGAAAAACATAGTACTGGCTTCTTCATCTTTCACTCTATGTATTTATTTGCACCAGTTGTCTTATCAAGAAGCTATGTACACGTAAGGCTTAGGATCTACAAAGAAAGGAAAAGAAACTTAGATTCGATCAGACTCTGCAGAAAATTAAAACAGTGAAGCTCCATAACCAAATCCTGAAAATCAAATATTGACAAGAAGATAGTCCATAATAATCTCTTAAGTGTTTCTGTTCTGCCAATTATGTGCTAAAAACACTTGGAGCCCACATTTCACTCAAGATGAAATTACCATGCAAGTGACATTTTCTCCTTTTGCATCTCATGATGAAACTTCGACTTAGAAGTCACAAACAATCATAAGAGTTTGTTAAATCCTCACCATTTCCTTTCAGCTCTGCAGCCTTGACATAACATCACTAGCACAGATACAATTATAAAGCCATTGCTCAGCAGAACTAGGTTAACCATGTATGTTCCAAAGAGCAAGAATTGACAATGAAATACTTAAATGCAAGGAAACAAACATGCTTGAAAATACACTGTAACAGGTTTCTATTCTGCAGAGAAATACAGAGGTGGGAAGAAGGCTGCAGCTGAGCATGCACCTTGGGAAAGACAGTGAGGCTCATGCGGTCACACAGAAAGCCCTGCTGCGGCCTGCCCTGAGCATGGCAGTGCACCTCCGCCACGGACAGCTCTGACATTCACTCCGATCCTACTCGGCACCAACACCGCTGCCTCCCACAGCCTCTGCCGCCCTTCTCACAGATCTGGTCGTTGTTCGCACACTCTTCACATTCCTTCTTCGGTAAATTATATGAACCCAGCTATATTGATGGTTTCCAGATCCCATCCTTCCTGAACTGAAATAAATTTGAACACTCCCAGGACAACATGGATCTCTATTCACATTGTAGGAGAGGTGAAAGGAGCAGATGGCTTTCCTTTTTTTTTTTTTTTTTCTCACCAGATCTAAAAAACCTAATCCTTAATAGATCATTGTGATACTTTTGTATGCTTTGGTCAAAAATTCAGCTATAAACTTACAAAATTCCTCATGTAATGAATGGTATAGAATGTGTACACGATCATGTCTTTCCAAGTCACAGTGCAAGTTGTACTTTAACAACAAAACTGTATGTTATCAGTGGAAAGCCACAAACGCTCTGGCTCTCTCTTAAAAGAAAAAAGAAAAAGCTGGGGAAAATGCTCAATTTCTACAGGGTACACTGAATCTATTACAATCTCCTGAAGTCATTTTAATTATAAAAAACACTAACTGCCGTATGATAAACTATTCAGTGAGAATTAATAAATTATTGTATTATTACCATTTTAATTGAAATTTCTCATTAATGAAGATACAAGAAATGTAACAGCAGAGCTACAGAAAGAATTCTTTGAGATTATAACGTATGTAAAAATACATGTATGTTAGGTGTCTAGTATGCATCTGCACACATAGGTATGATTTATTTATTACAGGCTAGCCATTGATCTCTTAATGAAAGTTATCTAATAAATAAAGAACAATATCAGACAGCAGGAAATAGAAAATACTACTTAAGAAATTAGTACCTGTTGGTGACAACTTAGTGTGTCTAATGCAGAGTAATTCCTTTGTCAAACTATACTTCCACTTTGTTACCCAATATTCTCCTTTGTGCCAAATATGTTCAACAAAAGCAAATAAAAACAGAAAATGAAAGTTGCAAAGAACAACAATAAATAGCGAATGAACACGTTGATACAAGAATGCCTCTTCTGTAGGGCAAATCAAGACCCAGGTGGTACCAAGTCTTGCTTAACACAAATGATGATGTTTGATAAACTCTATCTTCCAATAAAGCAATGCTGTGCTTACGCTAGAATACTTTTAGAACTCTATTTATGTTGTGGAATACGGAAATACTGTGGGAAAAAATAGGATCTCAAAAAACTATACAGATTTCTTCTGGACTACAACTGCAAATATTTCTCAGTATAACACTGATTTAAAATCACTAGCAGCAAGTCATTTACCTGGGAAAGTGAGTAGACTGACTTCAGTCTACCTCTGAGGGAACAGAAGTCTGTATCAGAAAAAACAGTTTAAACTCACACTGGGCACTTCATTAGAAGACTGACAACTAATGAGGCCCAGAAAACTAACTGCACTTTGTTCTTAGAAATAGTCTTTTTAAGATTACAGAACAGGCATATTGACAAAACACTATCTAAAAATTATATAGGTACTGTCCTTGATGTTTCTGGTTCCTGCACAGGACTTCTGTGCTCAGGTGTAGCAGTCAGTAATATTCATATGCAGTTAAAATTAATCTTAAAGAGCTGTGACAGATTTTATCACTCATTACTCTTAAATTTGTTTGCTAAGATTAATGAGGCACATTTCCAAACCTGATATCGCATTTACTCTTTACATCGACAGGTCACGTTACTAATAAAGACTATATTTTTTGCCATTACTATGCAATCTTCTTATAAAACCAAAAAATAATCCTTTACAGAAATGCTTGGTTAACTTAAGATGTTACTAACTCTTGAAGTTTTTTTAGTAAACACCTTGAACTGCTCCATGTATAAACTGTGAAACCTTTAGTAGAGTCCCACTTACGAAAGCCTTGTGAAGCAGAAAGCAATTACTGAACTTCCCTTTAGGATCTCCTCTGATATGAACCCATAAATTAAGCTCTGCCTTGTGTATTGGATTATGATGCCATAAAGAATCAATACAAAGATTAACACCACTTATCAAGCAGGCTGCAAAGCAAAACAAATTACTACAAGACTACAGAATTCTTTTTTTTTTTTTTTTTTGACAAAATACATTGCCATTTAATAATTGCAGTTTCATTGGATGTAGCAATTGCTCCATATGGACTTTGTGACGGTGAAAGAATGTTGCTCACAAAATTTGAATGAAGCTGTTGCCTCATGAGGCCTGCAGAAAGGAGGCCTTTAAACGTATTGATAAGTAACCTTCTACACAGACTCAAGTAGGATCGTTTTTTATTCTTTTAGTATTATGTGTGTGTGTACAGCAACCACACAGCAGGAGTCCCAGTCCCAACTACGGGGTTCTACTACTCTGAGATAAATAAAATATGCGATTAATAATACAAACTACAGCAACATCAGTGCTTTATAAGAAAATGGAAAATGGAAAATATACTCCTGGAGAAGAAGCACGTACTTTACAATAATTCTACTTGGCATTGTTTTTCTTCTCACTTATAAACAACAGCAACAGGACAAAAGATAGCAATTTTAATTGTAAAGCAGCTTAATAATTTTATAAAGGGAGCTGTACTCCTGCTGTACATCACAGCATAATGAATTCCTTTTGAAATAGGAGAAGGAAACAATAATCCCTGAAGCTCTAACAGATAAGATGAAATGCCATCCTAACGCAATCTGTATCTTGTTCCCGCCACAATAAGTAGCATTTTTTTTTTAGTAAATTGAACACTGCATTGTTCCCAGTAACTGGAATGAGTGTGGATGGGGAAAAATCTGCTTACACGCGAATAATTTTTATGTAATTATTAATGAAGTTGTTTATAGTTCACATTGTGTAGACTATAAAATGCCTATATTGAACATTCAGCAAAACTTAGACAAACCACTAGTCTCATCTGAATAGGGGGAAGGGATCAGAGACTAGAACACAGTTTCAGAAGCTTTTTAAATTGTAGTTTAATCCAGTAGAGTCCAACCTACAAACCTCAGGTGATCTCACAGACTGCAAGCCTTTTGTACTTATGTATCTCTCTATTTGACTTCATAAATCCTTCATACGTTTCTGCCCAAATGTTTAAGACTTTCACCATAGTGACTGCCTTTGGATGAGAGCTATTTATGGGAGTCAGTATTTGAAAAACTTGGGTTTAGTATGAAAACAGAGAGTCCCTGGAAAGAATTCTGAATGAGTCTTATTGGTTCCTCCAAACTCTTAACAGGTTATATTTTTTAAATGCCATATGGCTATGGGTGTGACATTCAAGGTCTTACGGTCCAGACCATGCTTATATGCAAAATAATTGCTTGTAATCAAGAAGACAGCTACCATAATCAAAAAAAAGCAGACAGAGCTTAGTAAAATACAGAAGAATCCTAGGTTTTCTGATGACCACTAACTGTGATTCAAAAGATTCTCTAGAGTGCTAAGAAACGGAAACAAGACTTGAACATAGGTGTAGTTTTTCTTTTTCTGTAGATATCTGTTATTTTTTCCACTGTGCTTAGTAGTTAGAAAGGTACTTTCTCAAGCCCATACATTACCTGCTTTCAAGACCACATTATCAAAAAAAAAAAAAAAAAAGTGATTTTATGACTAAGTTAACATTCTTAACAACAGAAACATCACTTCAGCAGTAGTGGGATACAAAAATCACCAGTGGGGCGCTTATGCTGGGGAGAGAAGCTGCACTATGTAGCTGCTAAAGAAAGTGTAAGTGTGTATGCATGGGCCACCAGGTGGTACCAGGTGTGAAGATGTAGGTGAAAATTAGGAATCTCACCAAGGTCTTAAGATTTTAATAATATGCTGTTAGAAAGAATTGTGATGGATACTATTCCAGAGTTCAAAGAACTAGTAAGCCCAAGTGAAATGTGAAAGACACTAGTTCAAAGTGCAGCTGAAAACATAGGGATATCAGAAGCAACACCAGTTGTAAGCGCTCCCCTTCCACCTATTTTGCAGGTTTTTTACTTGTTTTAACCCAGATGAGTTAGCTGATCCGATTCACAACATGACTCCATAAACAGTTGTGTTAATTTAACTGAGGGAGCACTATGCTGCAGCATGACACAGAAATGAATGGCTCTGGACGTGACAGGAACTCATGCCAGAGTTGTTGCTGAAATCATGGAGATTGTCAAGAGCACTTCTCTTCTCAGCTCAAGGAAAGTGCTGCATTGTTTTAATTGCCTGTGACAAGTGTCTGATCCAGAATAAAGGGAAGGTGCAGTTTCATCTATAGCTGAAAGGTACTCTAAACTTAAATGCCACCATGGTGATAGAAACCAACTTCAGGAAAAAAATATTGTAAAGCCATGTATCTTCAAGAGAAGTACAACAATTTGGCTTATGACAATAAAGCTTTAACCTGTTATGAAATTGTCCTATTTTCTAAGAATGAAAATGCAAATAATCCTGTAACAAGTGGAAAAACAACTTGCCTCTTATTCGACTGTCACAGAAACTGTATGAAGCATTCAGGAGGGTGGGAGTAGGTTCATTCCTTGCTGGTCCTCAAAGGGAAACTCAATGCATTATCAAATGGACTTCCAGTCATGGTCTGCAAGCAGAAAGCCAAACTTGTCTTTAGAGATCTGCTGTATCTTATATATGTGTGCACGATTCCTATAAATTTCAGTGGGAAGGATACAGACCAAATTTATGAGACAGCAGCACCTGCACAGCTGCACAGTTCTAATATCTACGAAAAGGCAAACAGAACCGTACTTAAATTCTCAGCTCACTTGTACTATGACCTGGTGAAGTTAAAGAACCACTTGAAATATGAGTGTTCAAATCCCTAACTACAAATATCAGCATAATTTACAGAACAATTTATAAAAAGATAATAGAAGCACAGGACATAACAACCTTTCACTGTCAAACATTTGCAGTAAAATATGAAAGAAATAATACCAAAAACCATTTCTCTCTTCTCTTGTTCTGGTATTTAAATACAGTAAAACTTCAGTCCCCAGTAGAAACTTCTCATCTCTCTTCCCTCAAATTAGCAGTGCAGGTGAATTTCTTAGATCTAATCTGAAAGTTTTCGCAACTTCTGTTGCCGACCATTTTTATAAAAGTGTTGCTTTAGGTCAAGCCCTAAGTAAGCTTTTTCTGATCCTACATTTTCACTGTTCTGGGAAGAGTTTCCATGGTTTGGGCAACCTTCTTTTTCACTGAGGCTTCCCCTGCAAGTCTAAATGAGCTCAGACTTCTGACAAAGCATTTATCCCTATTGGACCCATACAAGAGCAGGTGTTTGCAAGACAAAGAACAGCCTTTTCCAAATGAGTTGGCACTTACTAGTCAATTGGAATGCACTATTTTAGAATTCTTAGAATAGCAAAGCACTGAAAATCTATGATAACAGACTTACCTTACCTCTCTGCTTCACAGTAGCCATAATTTCCCAAATTTTGCTCCAAGCAGCCAGTTCCAAGTTCAGTTCTGGAGCAAACAGTGCCAGTTCAATGGTCCTGTACTGTGTTCCACTGACCCTGAGCCTGGCCAGGGTACTGAGGAGCTCAGAGTAAGCTGCAAAATCCACCTAGATGCAGGCTAAATTACCTGTGCTTAGTTTTACACTGCTGTAGCTAAGATTTCTCCTGGCACCGAAACAAAAGTGTTCCCAATCCACACTAAGCTGTCTTTACTGCTGTAACTAGTGAACTCTAACTTTACGGAAAGAGAGAGACCACAGAGAGCAATTACACAGCAAAAGACAGAGGCTGAAAGTCTGGAACTCAGATGGCAAGATTTCACATTGTGATGCTAAAATGGATCTTCAGATTTTGCTTGTTACTTCATTCATTAATTTTCACCTCATTTACAGTATTTTAATAACTATGATGAAACAGACTAATGGTTTGCATTACGATAAGAGTATTAAAAATAATATGCATCTCTATTTAGTGTATAATTTCCATGATTTTCAAGGCATAAACTTTGTTAAAATCACCCAGGAGTTCAGCGCGTATTTTAACCATCTCAGTTTTAATTGCAATTAGTTATTAAATGATAGAATTATTTGCCTTACTGGATAGACAAAAATAATCCATACATTACTGAATAAAAACTATTTCAGTGTAGACCTCAGACAATATATAATTTTATGTTTTAAATTCTTTCAAAATAAACAAACCCCCAGCAAATCATGTTTTTCACCTTTAAATTGATTTTCAATATTGTTCTGCTTTATTTGCTCTCTCCGCATGGCTTCTTCTCTTTCCTTTCTATCACACTTCTTTTTCTGATGTGTAATTTCCTACTTGCTTTTATTTCATTTATTCTAGTATTTTTTTCATTATTTTTCCTATTATTTCATCTTTCTTTCTGATCGTAAATTTTATGCAGGCTTTTTTTCAGTGTGGCTTGTTGTTTTGACATGCCTTTATTGTTGCATTTATTTTTATTTAATTTTTTGCTTTCATTGTTCTATAGATGAGACACTGTGCCAAGTNCTGCCAAAATGAACTGGTCTAGCACTGCTTTCTTCGGATTATATTCCATGACAGTTTCACTACCACTCTAGCTGTAAGAGGAGTGCAAGAACTTTCACCATGAACCTCTTTTTTGTTATTTTTGGTGCCTTTGATTACCTCACTCAATTGTATTTCAGTCAAATCTGAAATTTCAGTCAAATCTATGGGCAAAAAAATCTCTCTCTTGTCCTGATGGAAACCTTCAAAAAAAAAAAAAAAAAAAAAACCAGTAATTGTGTGAACAGTAAAACTGCAAAAGACTGCTTTCTTACGGCTGTGTTCTGTTGGGATTCTCCTGTGTGTCTACTACTTTGGGTACTGTTTGTTTGTTTTTTCCTTTACAGCACATTTTTATGCTACTTGTACAACCTGAACATTGTTGTATTTCTGCCATTGTTTCAACCCTGATTAAAATGTGACAGATTCTAATTTTTGATTCAATAGTTTTCTCACCACATCCATTGCTTAATGTAACGCTGGTAAATTGAACACTCCTGACATTGTGATTGTTATGATTATTTTCAGTGCTGGCTTAAAAATCAGCTATTCCATTTCAGATGGGCAGCACGGATTTTTTTTTATTAATGAATAGATAACATATCTTTCCAATAGCGTTAAAAATACATATAGTGGGATCAACAAAAAAAAATTAACTATGCAAAAGTTCAGGTCTGCACCTAAACATTTTGTTTAATAGTTTTAGATTACCTGTGAACTCTCACAGCACACCTGAATGCAAATGCATTACTTAAACGCTTATTATTGGAACTTGAATTACTAAACTAAATAAAGCTACTACATGTCCACGTTTTCCACCCTTCTCACAGATTTCTGAATATCTGACATCTTCATGGATCCCTTTGCACATACCAAACTATTGTTTCTACAAAAAACCTGGATGCATTTACTGCTGGTGTACAGATAAACTGCAAAATTCAACTTATATTGCTCTGTCTAATGCGGTGATGGGCACAGAAATCTTGAACAAGATGTTTAGTTATCACAAAAACAGAGCCTAGTGTAGAAGTGTAAACTGGCATGAACCCTACCTTGTAGCACTGACCCAAGTGAGAAGTGTTGAACGTATCTACCAAGCACACTTCATACAGCTTATTTGTGCACACAGAGGGAGTCTGACACTTCTAAAAAGCTATTCAACTGACTTTCACTTCTGCAGAGAGCACAAAACATGAACAAGTGCCAGAATAACTTGGTGTGCCAAGAACAACCACATAGTCATGCCACAGGCCATTTATACATATTTTGGTCCCAGAAATTCCAGACTAAAATGTGTTAGTAGTACAAACACAAGTCAATTTGTGCTTACAATCATAACATCTTCAGAAACAGAACAGGTATATGGACACATGTCAGTGGAAGATTTCATGGCCACTTGAATGTCAGATCCTATGTAGCTCGAGAAGCATAGCTCAGAAATAAATACCTGAGGTAGTTTTGAGCTGTTTTCTTATCATGGAAAAATAAATAAACTAAATAAAAATAAAAAATAAAAACACCTGCACACCCAACACATAGCATTCTGTTCTGATTCTTCAGCAGAATGCCGCTCCTTGTACAGGCACTGCCTGCCTTGTTCACATCTAGCTCAGTTATTTCTGCATGGCACCACATGGACAGTGCACTACATTCTTATGTGATGGAACATTCATAGACCAATTTCCAAATGGTGTAATGCAAGCTAATTACATTTTCTTTTACTGTGCTTTCACTATGGAAATAGTGATTTCCTTCACTTTCAAGTTACTATTTCCACTGTGGAGGTATCAATTTACTTCACCTCTACCTTATGCCACGTCACGTGCAGACTTCTAATACTGTCAGAGAACTCTACACCCACCGGTTAATTTAGCAACAGACAAGTGCTCTTGGATGAATTGCACATTTAAGAATCGAGACTGTGGTTGCTCTAAATCTGAAGTGATAACTGACTCTCTAAGAAAAAAGAGAAGTAAAGCATTTGAATCCCACACCAATTCATTTGTATCTCTGTTATGCTGCGCTTTAATACTAGTGAAAGCCAACATGAAAATCAATTGGTAACACTCCATCATGTATACCTCAAGGTGTAAGAAATGGTACTAGCATAACCTCATTCCCAAGGTAGTTCAAGAGAATACCACCGCTGCCAGCAGTCAGCAGAGCCAAATTTCAACAGTCTCTAAAAATATTTCTTATTTACATTTGGCGAACAGCTTCTTGGAAAGGAAAACTTCAACTCCGCTAGCAGGTTGTACCTGAATGCTGCTGAATCTATTCAGCCCACCTATAATGAATAAAATTGTCAATGAGTAGATTTGTACTTATTTTGTAAAAGAAAACCAGAGAATAAAATTGGATGTAAGACAGTATTGTTTATGAATGCAATTAACCAAGAATATCTATATGCAGAAGATGCATCATGCGTCAACACACAGCATAAACAGATATGAATTTGTACACTTGGCACAATGTGATACAGAAATGAGCAGACATTCAAATAGGTATGGGAAAGTAAAACAAATGCAGTGAAATAGAAACAAAAAGTCCCTGTGTTTGACTTTCGATACTAAACCAACACAAGGTTTATGTTTACATGACTTGTGGAAAAAACACCTGTTAGCATGCTTTTAACCTGTTCTCACCATCTCTACCTTCCTCTCCAGTGAAACCTCCTCTGGCCTCCCAAGTCACCAAATCTAGCTCTATCATGGAAAATTTCTCCCTTTCGAAAAGTTACTTTTTATATTTATTTTTAAAAAGAAATGAGTTCATCATCCCCAAGATATATCAAAGAAAGAAAACTAGTTTGTAGAGGAAAGCATATAACACAACTAAAACAATGAGTAGTCTGAATTAACAGCTGCATTAAAAATGAGAAATAGAATATTATATTCTTGCTTAAGTTTTTATCCAGAGGAAGTGTGAAATTCTCTCATTCATTTTAAAAATACGTATTTTTAAGAAAAGTCACAAAAGCTTTAATACTAGTACTTCAGATGCCAGATTCAGTGCGATCAAACACCATCGATGCTGCCACATTAAGACAGAAAACACTCTTCCAGGAGGAGAGACAAGAGTCATTTGTTTTCTTCAATTTTTTGCACACTGAAAACTCACACTTTCACAATGCTGGGGAGTCCTTTCTTCACGGCTTCCATGTCCCAGATGCCTTCTGTTTCTTCAGGTACAAGACAATTAAAAGGGCTTCCACTGTACACAGGGAAGAAACTCTCATTCTCTTACATCTTTCACTTTTTCAGTCTTCTCATAACACCTCTATCCAGTCAGTAATTACAGTAGTAGTTACAAATAAGTCAGTAAAGTTGATACATATAAAAATTATACTCTCCTAGGGTTGTACTTCAACATTTTGCTCATTTGTACTGTTACCTAGATCACAAAGACATGCATCTCACTGCACTGTGATAGGGTTTTGTTTGCCAACTGACTCCACCTATTACAAATACTAATTAAAAAGAAACATACTACAGGATAAATGTAATAATTTAACATGTTTCTTTCTACAAGCCAGGTACTTCAAGGGCAGGTCGAGCACTTCTCTACTTAAAGAATTTGACTTATGGGACCATCACCTCCTGTGATATTACTGAAGAAAGAACATATAAAATGGTCTAACAGATTTATATGAATTTTTGTAGTGGCTCTGACCATTATTGGCATTCTTCAATTATCATTGACCTTTATGTTCTAGGACAAATACTATTCCCTGGAGTAGCCACTCAGAAGGAAATCTAATGTGCTGTTCCTGAACATATCATTTTTATGCTACTTAACAAAGAAATGCTGCTTAACCAGCTAATTGTAGAAATTATATGTCATCTAATGATAGGTCTTCTCGCTAGGAAATCTACAGTAAATTAGCACTGCAAATTGGATGGGGCAATTCTGCTGTTTTCTGGTAGGCTGAAAATGATAGATGTTCCTGGCATCTAGAAACATTTTTGCTTTGTTTCCTGAAAACTGTAAACTCATTAGCATCTCTTCATATCCTTGAGCGCAAAACCCCGCAGCATGCACTGGACATCTGGGAAAAGCTGTAAAAGCAGATTAATCACTGCCTTTTTGTGATATGGTGAGATCACTGGAAGATCCTTCACTCCTGGCAACTGTATTTTTTGTTCTGTTCTTCTTAACCTCTAATCCCTTTCTCTATACAAAATAATGTTAATATGAAACCTATTTTCTCATTCAGGACACTCACCAGGAAAATGTGTATCTGTCAATATATGTTGTAAACCTGTGGTGTTGAGTTTTATCTTTAGCATCATAGCATCCACACTGATTTTTTTCTAGATGTGACCAGCCAGGCAAAGGCCTTCCTTTGGGAATAATTTACATAACTAGCTAGTATATGTGTTATCTATACAGTGTCCTTCTTCAAGGAACACCCCATCACTGTATCATTGAACACAGGGAACTCACTTGCCTGCTGTAATCAGAATCAAGCTCCTGAATGGGCATTTATCTGTCAACTTCCATTGCAAATGACACAAGTATCAGAGGATTTGATTAATGAAGAGTATAAGGCAGAGCCAATGCTGAGGTGTTAAAACAGAATAACAGCTAATAAAACTGTCTCCTTAAATACGCTTTCTAGTCTGTTAAATGACATACCTGTTAGTAGTAACAGATTTTCAAGTGAATTTTCAAATGACACCATCAGTTATCAATGAAAAAAAAAATTAGAAATGGCTGACAGGAGAAAGCTTATCTACCAGATCTCATCCACTGAACCTTGGGTGCATTTCTGTATCATGTGCACACAAGAGTTTCTTATCAGAGGATCGTATCCCCTACTACATTCTGAGACCTTATCCTGAAATTTTAATCATGTTACAGTCCTTCATCCATATACCAAATTATCATCATCAAGTTATGCTCTAGATGGTTATAAGAAATTAAGAACAGGTTTCTAGTATGAAAAGTCACAATAATTAAAAATATTACTGATGAGAATTGTGCATAAGCAATAACAGGGTTGCAAGCTCTTTCAAAGTCTACACTATGCTATAAAAATGCAGCAGTCAATACTTGCAAATCTGTATTTAAAGTGTATTTATCCAGCCGTGGACACAATCCACCCAATCTTGCAATGCCAACATAATCTGATGGTCTGGGCTATGCCAAGTCAAGCTTGTGGGATAGATTTCAGAAAAGAAGTCAGAAAATTATATCCATTTCTCTACATAAATGGGATCGTAGTGAATTCTTGTACAGTGGAATCACATGGTTATCTACTTTGAGAGCAAAGACCTAAACTCTTATTGAAACTTCCTAAGAAAGATAAAACAAGACAGAGTATTAAACGCTGT
Source organism: Chauna torquata (assembly GCA_013399475.1). NCBI lineage: Eukaryota > Metazoa > Chordata > Aves > Anseriformes > Anhimidae > Chauna > Chauna torquata. Next base: position 92,821 of record VXAL01002973.1, read on the forward strand.
TTTTATTCATCCTGTTCTCGATTCCATATGGTAGATATACAATTACTAAAAATGCAAGTGAAGCCTGGTGGACGAATAACAATATGAAATCATCTATACTTTTTCAGGAAACAATACAAAGCCAGAAGACCTATCTGACTTATGCTAAATAAAATTTTTACCAAATTGTTGTTTCCTTACACTCAAAACAATTCATGGAAGTATCCTTTAGAGAAAGAAAAGACCCCCTCATTCCCCGAAATGTTCATTTTTAAGACTTCAACTTTAAATTCAAGAGACTTTAATTAAGTATCTGGAATAAGACAGAGCAGAACTTACAGCCCAGTTCCTCCCACACACTACTCCTCCACATTTATCACCATGCTATTTCAGCATACACTTATCTTCCCCTAAAGCAAACTTTTTGAAGGTACTCTGTTACGACTTAAGCTGTACAGCCAGAGCAAACTAGAAGCAAATCTCTAAACCTCATAAGTTGATACTGCTGAGGATCATTTGGTGTATCATCTGCTTCAGTTTGAAGAATTATGACAGTATTACAATCTGTACTAGCTGTAGTCTCCAAAATACCCGGAAAAAAAAAAAAAAAGCTAAGAAGAACCTCCAATGCTTGGGACTTAAGTGGTAAGTGTACTTAACACAAAAGCTTCCTTTTGTTTTCAGAAGGAAAGAAGGAAGACATCCTGGATTTGCTAAGGCTTCTTTTCCATTGTGGAAAAAAAAGCAGAAGATACCTCATGCAGTCATTGCTCATTGGCTAACAGTGGATAGAAACTCATTTATTTAAATAAATGGTGACCTTGTCTCCTGTTTCCAACTTCCACTGATTAAATAATAGCCGTGTTAATAAGTTGGGTTTCTTAAATAAAGTGGAATGTGCCTGGCCTCTCTCTTTTGAAGTAAAATCAGTGCTACACACTTCCACTACATCGCTGAAACCCCCTGCTATCAGATCTTCCATCTCTGCCCCAATTATTTAAATTACTCTTGCAATTTGAGTTGATGCAGGAGTCTTCTACACAAGTACCAATTACAAAGAAAAAAATGAGCCTGATCCGCATCTGATGTACATTGAGCCACACCAATTTATACCAGGTGAGTATCTGACCTGAAAACCTGTTAGATCCCAAGCCCTTATTTATATGTTACAGAAAAATTACACAAAGCCCTGTTCAGTCAGTATGGTTATTTCTAGTAGAAACTTTAAAAATAAAAATTTTTTTTTCATTAGATAATTTCAAAGAAAAAAAAAACCAGCAAGCAAACAGATTCTCACCCAATTTTATCTATGTCTTTCCTTTCATACATGCAAATAAAAGAAATAAAAAAATAAAGAGTCTTCTTTTTAAATTACTGAAGAACAATTAAATAAGATAATTTTCAGAGATACCTTGACGAATAATTACTGTCATATCTCTACAATGCAATTCAAAATAATATTACTGAAAGTATAAGCCAACATACCGCCCTCTGGTCATGCTCAATGCAAGTCATTTTTCCAAATTGCCAAAGTCATAAGAACAAAGTTATTCCTTTTTTAAAAGAGCCTATTTTTACTAAATAGTGAATATAACAGCACCTGATTCTCATGTGTGTCTTTTTGAAGTACAGAACTCTGATCCTCCTACAAAGCAAGGGAGGCAGACACTGTAATCATCAATTACATTGTCAGAGAGAGCAAATTACGTATTAGCATCCAAACCCAAATAAGCTGAGGGAAATTGACACAAAAAAGGAAACCGCTCCCTTCAGTCTCTTCCCCTGCTGCAGAGATAAAACGGGAATCGATCTTTCATAATCTAAATTAAAAGTATGAAGAAGTGAAAAAAAAACATGACATTTTTGAAACATTCTCCTTTGACTTGACTATACAAAGGATTTTACTCCCACATAAAATAGAGGTCATTCCTTATACGGTGGTAATATTTAAAATGTGTTCAATGCTTCATAAGCATATAAAAAGACATGGTTTCAGCAGTAAGATTAAAAGGAAAAAAATATAGATTTAAAAAAAAAACACTGGAAAGAAATATAATATACACCTCCAGAGGGAAATGTTCTGTTGCCTTTACATTATGTATCTTTTCATTCCACAGGCAGCCCCATTTAACTGCAAGAGGTTAGGTACTACTCTGATTAAATAAATGGGACAATATTTGATCTCGAGTGATCAATATCATCATTAGCCAATGTTTTACCTGCTTTCATTTTTAAAATACAGCTCTCAGAAACAAAGGTATTAGAAGCAATGAAAGCTGTGAGGGTTTCTGAGGAATTCAGATCAAGATAATTACACTAAGCATGTCAGAAAAAGGATGCTGGTCAGCAGATGCACCACAACATAGCTTTTAATGTGAAATTCCAGTATTATAAAGACTGAAACTTAAAATTTGTCCATTCCCCATCCCAATCACCCTAGTCTTTTTCCACATAAAGCATACTGCAAGTATTAGATTATAAATAATGGTCATTATTTATGCTACATCTTAAAGTAATTAATCTCAAAGTCTTGGCAGAAGGACCACAACTTATATTTTATCATGCAATAAACCTGTCCAAATGGCAAGTAACACTGAAGTGTTGCAATGTGCTTCTCCTTCCTGTACCTCTGTAAATCAGTAAATACTGACAGATCTTCCTGATGGCATTTCAGAAATATACAAATATATATAAGGTAGTTTAAAGTAACAAGCTCTTAGAAAGAAAAAAACAATAAGCCTACATTTTACCAGAAGATGGATTCATTTGGTGAGAAACTGTGCTATCTGAAAGCAGTTCGACTCATTGCATGTGAAAAATAGAGTGGCACTTGCTATCTGCCTGAATGAGTTTGCTGTAAACAAAGCATAATGTGTACAGGAGATGTTCCTGTCACTGCTTGAGTTCTGTCTGGTTTTTTGTTTGTTTGTTTGTTTTGTTTTAAATGTGAAAACTAAGGACCTATATTTGAATGTTGAGTCCCATAGACTCACGCTGTGTCCTGAACTGCAGCTTCAAGACATACCAAGATGAGATGCTGGTCAGACTAACCATTTAAAAAGCTACGGTACCGCCGGCCGGCTGGGCCCCAGCAGAAGCTCTCCGGGGAGCCGGCCCCGCAGCCTCGCTGGGCAGCCTGTGCCAGGGCTGCGGCACCCGCACCGCACACAGGTGCTTCCCGAAAACTTAGCTTGGACAGACTAAGCTGTCGCACACTCACAGCTGCTAACCAGCTCTGTTACATGGATCAGACTACATCTCAGTAGTCTTTATGATTTCAGTTTGCTGCCGTGCCAGTATTTCTCATTGGGGAAAAAAACATGCCTTTTGCCAAACAAATGCCAAACACATAAAATGCAAGTATCCACAACACTCATCCCTGGTAGACAGCGTCCGCTTCCCCAGTGGTATTCATCATGCTGCTTGGAGAAGCTTGTACAGCTCATTCCTCAGGGTAAGATATTTTCTTAATGAACAGCGAGTTTTGCCAGACTTACACTGTTACCTAGTATTTTCCCTGGTGTTATGTCAAAGAAAGGTTTTAAGGCTTATGTTAAGAAATGATGTTTAGAACGATGCTGGGCCAGGCCCTGAGCCATTCTTAATCCTTCATATGTCTATTGACTCCCACAGAGCTATGCTAATTCACACCAGCTGAGCACCTGTCCTATCCAAAAAATGTTTTATCCCTTAATCTGACAAAGGAGATCTTCACATAAAGCCATGTGGAGCCAGGCATGCTTCCGTAAGAAAAGGGAAAGCTTGATCGAAGATCAGGAACAGAACCTTTTTGATTCACAGTACTATCATCAGACTTGTATCCCGACTTACACAGGCAGCTATTATTGAATTGCCTATGGCAGTTTCAGTTTGACAAAATCAGAACTTATCTCAGTATCAGAATAACCCATATAACAGCTTCTTAACAATTAATTTCAAATATCTGATGTGTCAAGCATAATATCGAGAACTCCAGGCCTCATGGAGCCTCAGGCTCTGTGCCTAGATGCAGTCTCATGGTCACCCAGATGAGCTTGTTGGCTGAGAGATCTACACATGTGTACAAGCCAGCGTAACACAGAACACGATCACCGGGAATTCTGCAGCCTAGCTGAGACAACTGGCTTGGTATTATGGTGATGGTCCTATTCTAGATGCCTGTGATAAATAAGGTACAAAAAAATGAAAAAGGAAATAACTGAATTTACATTTCAAAGGTTTGAAGCATTTACTGGAAATCATGAAATTGAAAAACCTTTAATCCTTCCTTTCTCAGCTAAATATGAAGAAATTCTTATCGTGAGCCCTGTCGTGTTACTGGGTGAAGCCAGTGGAAGGTTCTAATTGACTTCAGCTGTGGAATGCATAAGGGATGACAAAGACACTCAGGCGCTACAAAGAAAACTGATGAATTCTGTTTTACAGAGTGCGTAACAAAAGGGCTTTGTGAAAAATCATCTCACATTACTCTGTAAAAAAGAGAAGCACTCGGAAAATATTCCTTCTCTTGGTTGCAGCTGAACATTTTAACACTAAGGAAATGGACCAGAAGCCATCTTCCTTCTGATACATTAAAATCTGTGGCACATATTGCTTAATCTGGATCTGTCCATGAAAGCCATGTGTGGTTAAGAATGGAGGTTTTTAAGAACTTTGGGATTCCTGCAGAGAGAGCCAATATAAACGGTAGTTGATACTGCTAGCATTTTATTAATCAGCTACTGATCAGAAGGTTACAAGGCTTTACGCAACGGAAACTCACCATCCACCCACCCACCCTATTGTTTTTTATCCTCTCTTGGCTCTTTGGTAGAATCGGTTTAGGAATTTAATGTTACTTTATAGACCTTATCTTTCTAGCTGCAAAACCAAATCATTTTAACATAATTAGAAGAAGGAATGAAGATATCACTTAAGTCCTGTCTTTTTTCAACTGAACTTGCAAGACAGGACTTGAAATGTAGGTGCATAACTCCATATACAGAAATACACAATATACAGACATATATATACAAATAATGGAAAGGAGCAGTCTACACCTTAAGAATCAGGAAGGCTAGGACAGGGAAACCCCATCTTTCCACATGCTTTACACTGACTACACTGATGAAAGTTTTGCTGTAGCTTATAGTGTACAATAATCTCTATTTACTCAAATTACGATGCCCTTTGACAGGCTCTATCCTGTTTAAAATATTTTAAATCAAAAAAAAATTTTAATTGAAGAATATTGAATTGAATATTATTTCCTGACTACCTCATTTTTTTCTCTCTCAGAGACTTAAGGCAATTCATATTAATAACACTTATCTAGAAAACTATTAGAACTTTTTGACACATTGTGATCTAATTAAGAAAGTTTCTCAAAAAATATTTCAGGGTTTTCACAAAGAAATGCCAGATCACAATTGTTTCTCATATGACAATGTTTTCTGCCTACAGAAAAAAAGGAAATATCAGCTCCCGAAAGATGTCTTCATTTTTGATAACTGCAATCATTTAGACTTACAGCAACTGACCAGGGATTTTCTTTTTGTGTATGTACATTGCTGCCATTGTTTTTAAGCACTCAAAACCACAGATGATTTGAGCCAATACTGACCTTTAAATATCAGTTATACCACTTTGCGATAAATTGATGTTGCTACTTGAGAGCTGTGCAAGGCCCACCGAACCCTGAGGATTGAGTGGCTTTAGTTGGTAGCACAATCAGTAATAGCTCTGATTAATGAATAAATACAGATGGGACAAATGAGAAATAACTGAGCTTTTTCTTTTTATGTCAAAAAAAAAAAAGAGGGAAGAAAGAGACATTTTCAGCCTCTTTTCCATTATCAGGAATCACCAAGCAGTGGGCGCAGAGCAGTAAAGCCACAACGGCGGGGATGAAGAGGAGGATTTTTACTGCTGTCACTTTCTCTACTGCATTTTATCAATCATCAAGATTTTAACTTTGGACACTGACTACGCTTGCTTGTTGTCTTTGTCGGCTTTCTCCCAGCCTTTCTGGGACTGGCTCCACACTCATGTGGGCACTGTGAAAAATATTTGGAAGCTACTGGAAGAACTGGGTATCAAAAGCAGTTGCTATTCAGTGTCCATGGTGGTCTTTTATGCCACAGACCTACAGGCTGTGTTCCTTCAGCACCTGTCTCAGGAACATTCAAATTAAATAAACCACACATTATTTTATCCTTACGCAAACTATACGAGATCTTGGACTTTCAATGTGACCCTATTCTGTACTTCTACTTCCCACGCACCCTGATCACCCTCATTTCATTGTTCCCTCCATCTGAATTATCTTTCTGGGCAAACTGGTGAGGCATTTTATTCAGTCTCTTACACCTAACAGAGATGCAACAAAACTAAAAATGAATTAATTTTAAATGTGACAAAAGATCTTTGTTTTACATTGTACTAAATTAAGCACTGGAATTGTTTCCACAACCCACTACTGGAACCCAGCAACACTACAAAACACAGCATACCATGACAACAAAAACTGCAAATATATGGAGTTCCACTAGCAAAGAGTTTTCCAAGATTGTTTTTTCCAATAAAATGTTTGTAAATGAAGTACATCATTATTCAGGACATCCATCACACATATTTGAGGAAGAAATGTACCTTATGGGTAACAACTGCCTTTACTATTCACTTTAGAATTTCTTGCAGCTTTCTTTAAAATCTCTGGTACTGGTCACTATCAAATGGAATACTAGATTAGGTCAATTCCTCAGCTCATCTGGCATGGAAATTCATTTATACTTTGTATCTGCATATTGCAGTGAAATATGGTGAAGCACAAAGGCGATCACAGGAATGCTAACAGGAAATAAAACCTTCCAGAAAAAAAAAAATATAGGCTAAAACTTAGTTAATTGTGAATAGAAAGTATTATATGTAAAGTAGTCATACTGACAGTCACGCTTTTGCTACAGTATAGTTTAAGGTCAAATCATCTTTAATGTGACGTGACATGTGGATAACATGCAAATTCTCTAATGTAATGTTACAAGAATACACATAAATATTTCAAAACTAAGTGGAAAGACAAACACAATTCATCTTGTCTAAACACACATTCTTTTTTCCCTGCATCATCCTCAGTAGTTAAAGACTATGATCTACTGTAGACATTTCCAAGAATATAAATCTTGCAGAAGCTGCTAACAATTCTCTGGCAAAGACAAAAAATCAGAAATCTAGCTTTTTTTTTTTTTTAATCTACAAACGAAATGCAAATTCTGTTTTCAGGGATACACTTGAAAGAAACAATTAATGGCCCGCCCAGTATGGAATTAATAGTGAATGGAAACCTAAAACAGATTATGTTACATATTTTATATATCAAAAATATTCAAATAAATCCTTCCTCTTCTACCACTTGTATCCTATTTTTCAGGACCACGTGTAAAAGAAGGGCATATGCTAACATCTCTGATAAGAAGATGTCAGAGCTTTCATGATCATTAAAAGCAAAGTAAATATTTACATCTCTGAAGTATTTAAAACTCAATGGAAATCACTAAAAGATACATGTATATTTCCTAATAGTTATGCTAGACATGAAACAGAAGCTATGGACAATGGCCTTCGTACTACAGGTACAGCAAAAAGCTCTGGGCCTACGATGTGCAGTAAGATAGAAGAATTATAACCATCTCCTCTAAATACGAATGCATGCCATTGATCGTCTTTGGATTTCTATTTTCTTCATGATTTCCAGGTAGATGAGCATAGTGCATGGAACTCAGTAGGCATAAGTACATTATGTTAGTATCACAGAATGTTTGCACGTATTTCCCTGACAAACTCATTAGTTGTGAAAACACAGTAAACAGTAGATTTCCATCTACTTTAGATCTTGTATTTTCCTATACCATTCTTCCAAAGATATGATCAAAAAATGTTTAAAGTAAAATCATGAGCAAGAATTCAACAGGACCCTGATTTATAAAGCAAATATACCAAAGATGTCATGCCACAAACAATGCATGTATTCCATTTAGTTCAGAAATCTGGCACACCCAACAAAATTGAGTGCCATCACTACACTAATCCATTACTTACGTTTCAACAAAATTAAGAATAAGAATATTCCAAATGAAATCCTTTGACTTATGCTCAAAAGTGTTATCTTAGAGACATAGTATTAACCTACTTCTCACATATAATAATATCTGTCATGCATAATACTATTTATATATATATATATTAGTAAGTATATCCTACTGCTATGAGTTTAGAGGGTTGTGTATGTCTCAGTATAAGTCTCAGTGTAAGCAGGAGTGAACTCTGGAAGTATGTGACACTAACAAATGCAAATGTGATGACGAGTAGACAACAAACTCTTTTACTCTCTTCTCAACTTTTTTTCTACTGCTTCAATAACTATTATGACTGTCACCTTCTCTACCCATAAGAAATAAAACCATCTTAGAGAACAGGATCTATTAGCTATAGTTGATTAGCACTCTGAAGATAGTTATGTCTTCTTTCAGTGTTTCGGAACAGAGGGTGATTTTTTAACTATATGCGATAGAAAAGTGATGGGCAATCAGAATCAACTACTTAAGATGAATAAGGTATTGCTGAAAGGATGATAATATGTAAGAGAGAAGTACTTGCATTTGCAGGCTTAACTCAGATATCTAGATATTTCAGCTCTTTCAGTTGTAACTAACATGCATTTCAGGTGTAAGACTGCAATTACTTTCCAGTTAGCCTCTACTGTTCAAGTGTCTCTTTATGAATACAGATATGTAAATGCTGATATTCACGTCATGTCATTTGTCTTCACTGACTGAATGGCAAAACTAAGGTCATATAAATAAATGTATCTTCAAGCAATTTCCAGAAGAGTTACAGAAACCATGTCATGGTTATAGGAACACAGCAGAGACTGAACAAGACTCCCAAACAAAAAGGTAGTGAGTATTTGTTCTAGAACAGACTTTGAAGAAGCGGAAGAAGCCTGATGACCTAAAAGAAAGATTCTAGAATTCATGAAAGAAATTGCATAATGGAAGAGTCTGCGATACATAAGACTGAACTTGATAGCCAGAAAGTTTCGGTGATCATGTATGTTAATGTTGTTGTTCAAAATGTAATAAAACTAAGAAAGCTTAGACACAAATGACAAACAAGTCACCCAAAAATTTATATTTGTGCTTTTCCTCTCTAAAATGATATTTGCTATAAATCATATACCTTTTTCTTTTTTCTATTTTTTTCCAGAAGACACCTGCAAACCTGATTAAAATCGTGCTGATTTTGGTTTAATTCAATACAGCGAGATCTAAATTGTTGCAATATATTCAGTAACCAGTATCTGTCGGATAGCCAAGCACAGCATCATACGTATCATTTTTTTGTTCTTTAAGGTTTCTTTCTGTTTCCTCCTTGCATTTCATTTTTTCAGCTCTTTCTTCCACTGCCTTTCAGTTTTTCTATTATTATATTCGTCATAGCTATAAATATATAAATAAAGCACAACATTCACTGATTGTTATTTTATATGCTAAAATTCTATGATACATTATTTCAGAGAGAGAAAAACAAGTTTCATGTCCACAACAGTACTTGTTCTATTTCTGGAGTAACCACCAACAGCAGAAATCATGCTACAAAAATAAAATTTAAAAAAAAAAAAAAATTTTTTCAAAAGACAGTGAAGCAAGAAATATTCAAAATCTCCCTAATAAGATGTTTTCTTAAATTCCTTTAGACTCCTATTACATCACCAAAGAAATTTTGCACAAATTCTCAGAAGATTGTTTCTATTTCTAGAGAAAGTACACACAGATCAGAAAAAATAATCACACTGGTTCACCTTCATCTTTAAACAGAAAAGGTGCCAAGAGATTTTGACATTTTCACCTCTGTTTTTCTCTAACTATAATAGAAAACTATTGTTGCTCTTTCTGGCCTCAGCCTTTTGGTCAGCAATGGGATCACCTGTAAAACAGATGGCTGCAGTTTTAACACATTCATCAGATTCTATGATTAACAGGCCTGTGTAAGTGGTCATTGCCATTCAGTTTTTCAAGCTTTACAGCTAAGTATTGCCCAAATATTAAATAGAGTTGAACTACATAGCTGATTTCTGAAGAAAACTCTTCTAGAACCTATCAAGTTTGCATAAGGAGCACACATCCGCATAGCTCTCCAGTGTGGCAATGTACATGCCATTTGATGCTGCTTCTCAAAATTTACCTAGAATAGCAGGGTGAGAAAATAATTTTGCGACAGTAACCAACTGAGGAAAAAAAAGATACAAAACAAGGCAAAACATGCTGTGATCCACTTCAAAAGAGATCAACAATGTGAACTTCAGAGCTCAAGGAAAATTTAGAGTGAATGGGTTTTCATGTGGACCTGAGCTGGCCTTTTACGTAGCCGTAATCCTTCCCCAGTCCTGCAGTTTTGCAA
>VXAL01002973.1:103246-268471 GCA_013399475.1 Chauna torquata
TTGCAAGGGACAGTCGTTCTTGGCTACACTGGTGGAAAGCTTAAGAAACTCTGGAACAACCAAAAAAATATGATAGTGCTAGCCTTTTCAGTTCCAAGCATAAATGATATCTGAAAGTCAAGTGCTAAAAGGCCATATGCACTGCAATTCTACTCCTATAAGAAGCAATGCCTAATAGGTCAAGAATAAAATTAGACTAATCATCAAAATATATGTCCTCGATATTCACCTGTAATGAACAAAAGTCCTGAAAGCAGACTAAGACTTCAGGTTTGCAGTTAAGCAAACCTCTAAACTATGCTGACACAAAAGCAATGACATTTTGGGAGGAAAAAAAAAAAAAAGAAGAAAAATTACCATAATTTAAAGACTGCGTTTTCTGCTTTATGCTTTGTCCATTATAAATGCTGTATATAAATGCTGTTCAGACACAGATTTTGTTTCAGGGCTGTCTCTGGATGCTCTGGCTTTTAAAATGAAAACTCCGCTCACAACATTTCAGAAGTTCCCCTGGACTCAGATCAAAACGAAAAATATTTAGCAAGTCTGAGAGTGAAAACAAACTCTCAAAAAATGAACAGCTTCTTTGCAGCAGTATTTAAAATTGAATTCCTTGGCCCCTGACAGTGCTGTTTTGATACGTCACATGCTATTACATCAGTCATGTGCTGTTACGTTAGTATGTTGAGATGAATCACAGTAATGCCACGGCAGCCAAGAAATGTCAAACACCAATACCTTGAAATTAAGGCAGAAACAGGCCTTATATATGCTTAAACCTTTTGACTCACCACAAAAATATTTAACCCAACTTCCATTCTACTGGAAGTAGAAAATGAAGTATTTTTCCCTTCAGATGGACCTTGCTTTAAGTACAAGTTGTAGAAATTTAAATACTGTAAGGTTTCATCTTCTCAGACGATCGGCTTCTCATTTTAAAGACAGACACATTAATTAATTCACCCCCTTGTCATTAAAAAAAGCAAATCATTGATTCAGCAAGAATGAATGGAAAGTCACTACGAAAATGCAAGCTTGTTTTGTATCCATGGTGGAGGTAACAAAAAAATAACAACAGTATGTACTTCCCTCCTCTGTTTTTCCTAATGGATTATCAACAACACCTAAACTAGAAATTATTTAAAATAACATACTCAAATTTAGGTTACAAAATATCTGTAATTTTAACACCAAGCCAGGTCACTGATGCAGCTTTAACTTCTTTTTGTATATCTGCAATTAAAAAAATTAAAATAGACTAGCAAAGCATACAGATTTCTGATTAATTACAGTAACAACCGTTATCTTTAAACACCTAACACCTCTACTAAACACAACGGTTCCTGATATTACAACAATCCTATATGCTGTACTGACATCACTTTTAATTTAAATATCTATCAGAAGGTCTTTATTTGTCACTTCATCAGACGATTTACATCTGTAGTTGAACCTCTTCATTTTCCTTTACAGGATGAACACATTCATCTGTATTTTTATTTCTTTATCTGGTAGACTTTAAGCACATTTTCCCTCTACCCAATTTAAATATATAGCCATATAGATGTTATCCTCCTTTTGTAGCACGTCTTCCAGGAAACAGATTAATAAGGAGTCAATGGCAAAGACTCTGCAATAGCAGCTTCACGGACTCTTTAAATTACTCCACTGCAAGTGTTAACCTCCCACTGCATTTACATTTGGAAGGTTAGTCCTCTTGAACTCACTCCAGGCATTATACAGACTCAGAAGGCTAGATTTAATAAGAACAACTTGGTCAGAGTAGCTTAAATTTATACATGTACAAAGGGAACTCATTAGAGATGCAGTTCACACAAAAGCCATTCATTTATGCATTCAGATTCTGCCCCTTTTTCTACTTTGGCAGAAGAACATGAGGAGAAGAAAAAAAAGAAGATCAAAAGCTATGGAAGTTTTGCAAGAAGCCAAGTTAGTTCATAAGACCATAGAACAAAGTAATGTTATTTCCTAAGCTGATGTGGCCTTAAGTGTCTTAACTATGCCTCAAGCACGCCAGAGGCAAACAACTACTGCAGACCATCCAACTTCTCGTCTACTTTTTGTTCATTCATTAGGGAAAGTTTTTCATGTTGTGTATTACCTACCTCAGTCTTTACCTTCTCTGAAAAAACATTTAGTTATTTTGAGAGTACATCTGCAAATTATACTCTCACTGATGCATTTACCTCATACACGTGTGCACACATACACGTGGAAATGCACTTTTTTTTGTATAAAAATTTTTTTTGTTTACCTTCCCTTAAAAACAGTGTTGTTGTTGTACATTTGCTATGCTTAACGGAATTACCAGCTGTCACTAAATTCATGTGCTGTTCATAAACGTAACTAAATTTTTTGGACAGCTGTTCATCTGGGCATAAACACATTCATTCTAATAGCTACATTAGCTCTACAAGTATATGTTTGTTTTTAACTTTCACGCAGTATAATTACTTCAGACATTCTCTCATGAAATAAGTTTTTGTGTGTTAGGAGTTTTCTTACTTTCATTTGCTTTAAGCCAATCAGTTTGGTTTTTTTTTTTTCCATAGCGATTCTATAACATGATGGACTTGGTCTAAACCCATCCTGCAAAAACTGTCCCATTAAGAATGAAGAGCTCATCTCCTGGGAGTATCAGCCAACATTCAGCACACCTTCCCCTGACTTTTAGGCAGCACAACTCCTGGCTGGATTTCAAACAATCAAAAATGGGTGCAGCAGCATTTTACCCAAAATACAGCAGTCTGCTTACTTACCATCAAGGACAAGCTATCCCTATTGTCAGATACTGATAGGATAACAGATGCAGCAGGGAGATACAGGTAGGATTATATGGGAGGGAGAGAGCAGGTGGAGATTGGGTTTGAATCACAATTGCTATAGTCATAGAGTAATTAATTTAGTAAATAATCATGGAGTCAGTGGAGACTTGTCTCTGTCTCATGTACCAATAAATCCAAAGCTTTCAAGAAATGGTAATCTGCATCTGGCAGAGAAGACATTCCTCCTGGTGCTAAGGGGGAGAGGCCAAATTTCAATTAGTAGACTCAAGTGTTTCTGTGATCTTCTAAAGCAGATTGCCTTTCACTTCCTCCCGAGTGCTGCTGTCTTTCATTGCTCACTAGATCAGGAATGACTATCTAGTATCATCGTCTGCATAAAGAATAATTAACTATTGGTCACAGTCTAGTTTAATAACTTACTCGTTTTGAGAATTCATCAGAAAATTCACTCATTTTTGATTCATTGAGATTCGAGCATTTTGCCTCTACACATATTTCTCTATTTCTGTGGATTTATGGGTGCCCTGGGTATCTATGAATCAGATCTGGTGTACTTCAACATAAGCATCTGAAATACCTTCTTCTTTATGAAAACTTGGTTAACTTCTCTGTAAGGATCATACCTTTCTATTTATCCACTTCTATAAAAAAAAAATAGTACAAGTTCATAAGGTAGCAAAGTTATCATTATTAATGATTATGTCAGACTGCAGCAGAATGGTTAGGAAGTCCTGGTTTGGTACATCTTCTACTTAAACTAGACCGAACAGATCAAAGGATGAAGGGGAAGAGACACAGAACTTGAATGAAATTTTTGAAGTATGAAGATTGGCTCACATGTCTGTGTACTGGTTACATTTTATGACAGAAGTATGCAGAATTTAAAGAAAAATGAAAACAGGGAAGTAGGAAAAAAGAAGAGGGCAGTGAGATAGATAAAAGAAATGCAGAAGTGAATAGCAGGGAAAGAGGGAAGACTGGAAGCAGGAAATGCTATGAGATGAAGGTCGCAGAACAAAACCCAGGGATAACAAGGATTATTCATCCCTTACATCGCATTCAGGTGTCTTGGGCCAAGTACAGAGAAGTGCAGTGTCCTTAACATCAAAATGTACTTGCAGGCACTCAGTGTACAGCCTTCCTAATAAAAAGTGGCATATGAAGTTTTATACAATCACCAAAAATTTTGAAATTTTAACAGCATTGATTCAGTAAATGACATTCCCTACTTCCCTGAAGATGCCAGTAACCTGTACAAAAACGAGCAGCACACTAACTGTCAGCATTGGCACTCTATTCCTTACAAGGCTTTTACTAAAACTAATAATGCTCACTACATTGTGTGGATTAACCACAGCTGAACAAAAGGGCCCCACTGTTAAACACAGATTTGTGATTTGATCCAGATAGGAACTGTTGTCAATGCCAAGGGTGGTTGTTATGTTGCAGGAGAAGTCGTTTTGCTTACTTGGCCTCTTTCGCCCTTAGAAACAAAGGAAAAATGGTAGATGAATGACTATTGCAGCCTAAGACTGTGAAAGACCATATTCTTTTTAAATCTCAATACAAAGAAAAACAGCATTATGTAATGTTTATACTCCAAAATTCAGACATGCTATTAATCAACCTGCCATTGGATGTCACTGTTCTTTGAGAGCTGAAAATACTGTAGGGAAGAAAATGGAGGGGGGGAAAAAACAAACAAAACAAAAACAACAAAAAAAATGTTTTCTAGAGGCTTAGATGTAGAGCATTCAAAAAACTTAGATTAAGAAGCAGTTTTTAAATTCTTCATTTTAGCTTTCCTTCCAGAAAGGTTCTGTTTAGTAGGTAGGTATCTGAAAAGAGCTCTGCAAATTGCTTGCATAAAGCCAGCCAAACAAAAAGCTGTAAAAGCATTCCTCAGGTATTTCACAGACATTATCTGAAAGAGATGGCACAGAAAAAGAGTAAGTGGATTTTCCATTATTCCAATGCACTTACTATGTTCTGACAGACTGTTGTGATAAGGAAAGGAGTCACAAATCAATCTGGATTTTACATTCCATTTAATTGCATATACTTCTAGTATTGTGAGGCTTTCTATGCAATCTGTAAGCTGCCATCAGCACAATAAAGCTATTTGTATCTGTAGCACCACCATAACCAATTTTTCTAGGACAGATATATCTTTGCGTCTGGGAATCAGAATAGAATTTTTGGCTGAAGATTGCTAGGGCTTGAATTAGGATCCACTAGAAATTATAATTAAAGCCCTTTTTCTAATCTGCCAGAATGAAATGGTTTAAAGTGGGCAGAAATTTTCCCATATCCTTTCTCTTACAGAGATAAAGACATGAAGTAAAAATACTGCATCAGAGTAGGATGAATTTTACTGTATTTCAGGCTTGCCTGCCACCGTAGCTATGCTTTGTTTCACTCTCCAGGAAGCAAAGTAATACAGAATCTCCTGTTTTATTGGTGAGGGATCTGGCAGCCATCTGCACAGTTCCAGAACAGAGTATGAGTCGTACATATGAGATATACATTATTCATGAGATGTTCCAGAGTTGCTTTCATTCTCTTGTGTAAGAGGTGAAAAGCTGTGTCAGCAAGGGGGGCTGCTCAGTAGACTGAGTTCTTTGTAGAGAGGCACCTTTGCAGAGATGTGGATCCCCAGATGTGGCTCCTGACAATGCCAGGGCACTCAGCAATCCAACAGCACATAGTGCTCAGCTCCACGGAGCAGCAGGTTACGTAAAGAATCAACGTCATCCTTTGCTGCAAGGTATTCCTAGAGCACTCCTTAGCATTTGTATGCTTCAGGTGTAAGTATCCTGGGAGTCATAATAGTATTTTATGGCATTTGTAGGGTGCACGAAGACTCATCACCAATACTGCAGATTACTGAAAATTTTAAATGAAATTGAAGAGGCAGGCAGAGGTGAGAATCATGCTGTCTGTTTCCAGCCACTTTTTTAGGTTTCTCAACACGATAAAATGCAAAACAGAATGACTAAATGAATTCCAAAAATAAGAATTATTCATACTTGGTAAGAGATGCAGTGAATTCAAAAAGCCACAGAAGGAAATTCTGGAAAGCCTGCTTGCCTCTTCACTTGCGGGACTAAGACAACTGCCATATCCTCCAGAAGTAGCTTTAGTTTTTGTAGACTCCTGTCTCTCCCTTAAATGACACCAGCTACCACCATGCTGCTTGTGGAAACTCGTATTTCATGTTCCAACTACTAAGAACATGATTTCTTAGCTACCACCAGCTCCCAAAGCTTCTTTGGTAGAATAAATACCTCTTTCACAAAGTTCCACCACAGCACTACTCCAAAATATCTCTGGGTGACTGACTTTGTCAAATCTAATCATCTTCATTAAGAAAATAGACATTTCAGTTTGCTTATACCTGGCCTGCAATTTGCTCAGGAGTGAGCTTTCAACATTAGGAAAGACTGTGTACAGACGCATTGTGTTGACTGCAAAGGCTTGGTGACCAAATTACCTTCTTCAGAAGAATCATTAACTTTGCCAGCGAGACTCCCTAATCAGTGATCCATATAATTACTTCTCTGTGTAGACTGAACTTGAGAACTGTTCCCCAATGCTCTAAATATATGGATATCAGTGTTTAAATATCCATTATCATACTGTTCCAGATGCAAAATTTTCCAATGGATTTTGATTGGATATATTGGCATAAAAAAACACAGGGATACAAAGACTAGAAATCAGAAAGCTCCTCTAGCATGGAGACAAAATATTGGTGGGTAGCTACAGCGCTTGATTTCTACTGGGGACTTAAGGCTGACGACCCCCCCACACTCAATTGAGTGCTCCAATCACAAGAGTACTGGTTGTTCGTGCTTCAGTGTTTCGCAATGAAGTGAAAATTTTGTCATGAGCATAGCCTATAGAAAGCAAAATATAGTAATTCCACTAGAAAAACATATAGATCTAGTAACACCAGCAACAAAAAGTGTAAAACCTCTGAGTCAGTTTTTTCCTCCGTGTACAGAAATTTTCAATATGTCACAGACTGATTTTGCTGAGCACCAGAGACAGAATGGTCAATCTGATAGGCCAAAATGTTAGGCTGACAAAACTCTCATGTCTTTCATTTTAGGTCATCGCTTCTGAAAAGCCAAACACATTTTTATGTGGATACAAAATAACATAAAAATGTTAAAAGCTTTATGAGCTATACATCTTTTTAAGCATGTTTTTTCCTACTTGCCACCCCAGTAAAAGAAAGAGCAACTACACGAAACAACAGCAGATTTTGCAGTACTGCTAATACACCTGATCATTACATTTGTTTTTAACTGCCCAAATAACTCACTCACGCATGTGCCTAGTATTCACTGTTATCTGAATCTAAGTAAGATTTCAACTTGAGGTCTAAGAACCCCTACTTTGGATTGGTCATGCTGTGCAAGATTACCAACTGGTAATCAATTTTTTCATGCCATACCTTAGTCAGTGATCAGTCTGAGACCATTTACATCTCCAGATTAAACTTCTTTGGTAACTTTTAGTACTTCTAAAGCTTCACACATTTCAGTATTCTCCAATTCATGGACATCGAAACAAAGCACACAGAAAGGTTGTACTCCTCAAGACAGAAAACCACACTGGCTCTGGTCACAAAAACTGTAGAGAACGTAGTGTACCACTGTACCCAAGCTAATAAATTGTACGTCCCAAGGCTTCAAGACCTCTGTGCAAGCTCACAGGTATCAGTGTTACATGCTAAAAAAAATCTAAAGCAACCTAAAGGCACCTGCAACGTTCTGTACCCAAAGATCCTAACTGTACTAAAATCTGCTGAGTCCAAGCCTAACAAGTAAAACTAATCAACAGTTAACTAATCACTATGGTAATCCCACAAAACCATTGCTTCTTTGAAAATATGAAACTTTAGTACACATCTGGAACTGTCTCTGAGGCCTACACTAGAAAGTTGCAGGATGATTACTTGTAACATGAACAGGCACGAAGCCCACTGTGCACCCACAGCTGACACCTACTGCCACCCACTCCCCATTAGCCAATGCCTCTACATCCATGGATGTTCTGATTTTCAAAGGTGCTAACCACTAGCATTCCACCAAGTCGTTTAGCGGCCATCTTGTCTCCCACAAAGGGGTGAGTTTCATTCCTAGTGATATAATGAATTTCAGGAACCAATTATTGCTTAGAAGTTTCAGCAGAACCTTTATTTAAGCTTATTATCTTGGTCTTCTAGCTTTTATGCATGGAAGGTAATAATACAATGCCATCAAG
Source organism: Chauna torquata (assembly GCA_013399475.1). Taxonomy (NCBI): domain Eukaryota; kingdom Metazoa; phylum Chordata; class Aves; order Anseriformes; family Anhimidae; genus Chauna; species Chauna torquata. Next base: position 111,328 of record VXAL01002973.1, read on the forward strand.
TGCAGTTCTATTATGCCCTGCAATTATAGCACCAAGCTCTAATTACATTTGTTATTTTTTGTAAGAATTTCTTTTTTTTTTTTCTTTTCTTTTTCTGAGTTTAAGAGAATAGGAAACCATGCAGAAAAGTATGGTTCTGAATTTTAATTGCTGAGCCTTAATGACAAAAAAACAGTGAGAAAGAGAATTAGCCAAATACTGTATAGCAGAAAAAATTATTCATAGCTATGCAGTTTGCCATAATGACATCTGGGACTGTCAAAACTGGCAGTTGAGGCTCTACAGGATGAAACCCTGAAAAATATGCACATTCTAAAATCCTGTGAAGTTTAACAGATTTAACTCTCAATACTTTTAACTCTCAGTACTGAAGTCTTTGCAGTAGGTCATATGAAAAAACAGAACTCCAAAAAACAGGTCAGAACTTCAGTTGATGGAAGTCCCCACTTCCATTGACTTTAAATGCTAATATAAAGCAAGCAAAGACTCAGCCCCAACGATCAGACACGAGCCTTACCAGGTAATGTTGGCCTAAATTTGAGATTTAAGAGAGGAAGTAACTGACAAACTATGGCATTCCTAGAAGAAAACCTGTCTATACAAGAAATTGTTCCCTTTGCCAGAGTTTTAATTCATTTGATAATGCTTCTTATGAGCAATTTTATTTTTCCATTTTCAATTTGGTGAGCTGCTGCTTTCTATGAAAACCGCAACTTGAATTTAATTGTCGTTACAGAAATACAAGACTGTACTCAGTATTTCTATGCAGCATGTCACTTGGTACTTTCTCCCTGTTATATATTAAACTATACGAAAATTAGTTCTAGGATTGTGCATGTTCTTGAACAATGTTATGAAACCTTAATAACTGATAACAGTAATTTAATTTAATTTCATTTTCATATCTTCTAAAAATGCTAGAGAAAATTTCATGCAAAGTCTGTTTTCTGCAAACTATACCATTTACTTCTCTCGTAAGTATGTTTTTTTGGAAGCAATCTCCTTTGTACTGTTGAGAATTTCCTGTTTCCAGCGAAATCTATATCATTCTGATTCAGAACAGATTACAAACTTCAAGAAAAAAACACCACAATAAAGACAAGGAGGAAACAATAAAAAAGGAGCCAAAAAGGTATAATACTAAACATTATACAAATCACTGTAGTTCCTGTGAGAGATATGTTCTCCAGATGGTTTAGTATTGAAGGCAATACTCTACTACTTAGATGTATTTTAAGTTTCTTCAAGGAAAAAAAAAAAAAAAACAGAAAGAAAGAAAACAGTGAAAACAGTGTTCTCCCTCCTTCTGCACTGGCTGTTTCCCAAGAGTACTGCTCCGTGAGTGGTGCTCTTAACTTAGGAGACATACAGAATTGGTCCTCCCCTCTTGCGCTTGCTTGCGTTCTTCTTCCACATAGCACATTATCTCCCTAACTTCCAGCCATTTACTGATTCATCAAACATGTTGTCAAGCCTCATAAGTCTCTCTAGAAGTAAACTATTTCCTTAGTACTCATTCAACCTTAATTGCACAAACTATTTTTTTCTTTTCTTTAGTGACTTGAATTTGGAGACACAGATATTCATGCTATTCTAGTATACATTAGTTCTGTAATACATTTTACAGTTAAAAGGTGATTAACTGCTGGAACAGTTCTACATAAAACTGCTAAGTACTTGCAAGCAACTGTTACTATTATAACTATAAGATCCAGGACAAAAATACCTTAAGGATTTTTTTTTTTTAAGTTATTTATTTCACAGAAGCCCTGAATTTATTTATTTTTCCCTAATTCCATATTGTAAGAGAAAAAATTATGACTTCTGCATTCAAATATTCTTTACTAATAAAGTCATTAAAAAGGATGTTTTTATTAGTAGTTTGGCCCCCTTCGAAGATTAGCAAATACTGAATTTTTCATGGAAGTTCTTTTTACAATCCTATAATACATTAATAAATGAAGTTTTCATTACTTTCTTGTCCTGGTAAGCATTCTATACATGAAAGACAAATATAGGTAAAAGGGACAACCTACAAAGTCAGAGATGAGGCAACAGGACTTCCTGATGAAGCCTGAGTTGCAAATCACTGTCTGCTCTCCTGCTATCTAGAATTTATTCGGTGTGATTCTGGAATACCTTAGCCTTCCTCACTGTATTTTCCATACACAATTTATTACAACTATTTCACTACAAAAAAAGTCACAAATGCCGAAGTTTTCTGTCTTGAGCAGATAGTGCAATCTCTTACATACAATTTTTCCTAATGCTTAAAGTTTACTCATGAGACAAATCACAGTCTTGATGTAAGCAGGTACAACAACTCTAAAATGAAATCCATCTTCAGCTGCTTATGTGAGGGATGAACTGAAATCCAGGTGTACTAAAGTGCAACCAAAGAATGTCTGCTGGGCAAAATGATCAAGCCTGTTTTTGTTTTTAATTCTTTCCTAGATAACTTTCCTAGTCCACTGTTTCTACACCAGCTCAGTCCTTTGTGACACACGCTACACTTGTCAGAGCTTCACATTTCTATCCTTTCTTTAAATTTTTACTTTTGGCTCTTCAGAATGGTAAATAATAATTAAAAATGTATTATTGAACTAGATAAGGATCTACTTTGAGCTTTTATTTCATCTTCTGCATTTCTTTTGCTTCTTCATTGTGCGAATTTAACAGGAAGCCAAAAGCTTTAAGTTTCAAAGATGTTAGACATATAATTATATATCAGAGCATGACAGAAATCACACAAAGATCAGAAGAAAACCTCAAAAGAACTCATCTGAAGGAACAGTTTCCAAACTTGGCAATATTTTACATTACAAGACAGTACATTAATAGTATGTCATGGGTGAAGTGCAGGTGAAAAATTTAGACTGGAAGGTTAATAACATAATTTCCACATCATATTAGGCAACCTCAGCCAACTTCAGCAGTTCTTGAACAGCAACAAGAGGTCAAATATTTCAGTTTTTACAAATAAAGAAACATATCCTAAGCAGCGCTCCTCCTTAATCTACATGAGAAATTCTTAAATGACAGGATGAAGTATTTCTTATGGCTAACTGGGATATTGTGAAAAAACAGGATTGTATCAAATATCTCACCTTTTCTAACAGCCAACATCCTAACAAATTTCCTAGTAAAGGCCTTTCAATCTAAAGACGTATCTCTTTGGACTACAAGTAATTATGAAAAATGTAATTGGCCCTGTGCTACATCTTTCACGGAATCCACAGGAGGTTTGAAAACATTTTTCATTGTGATTATTGTAAAAAAGGCCACAAAGGGGCACCTTACAGATACAGAAACCAATCTCACCACAATGCAGGGGTGGCCTTCCTTCCAAGTGCGATGCTACCTCTGCTGAGGACAAGGGACCGCCAAGGTGGCACGGCTCCTCCGGCCTGTGGGCAGTAGGGCTGCCTGAGCACCTGGCTCAGCTCCTGCCCGAAACTTCGCGTGGCTGTGCCGCAGCTCTCAGTCTCTAACACTGCTAGCTAATTTACTATAGAAAATGCCACATTACCAGACTATTAGATCTAAATCTTAAAAGTAAATAAAACAAATCTCGTAGCTAACTTCTGCATTATTGTTCTTAGTCTGGTGATTAAAGCCTGCAGGGCTTTTAGAGTGGGAACTCTTCTAGCTCACTTTTCTAGAGAAAACTGTGAGCTCTATCAACGTTCTTACTAATTTCCAGATATTTACGCTGCATTTCTTCAAAAAAAAAAAAGCATGCTATATGCACCGTGGCTTCAATGGACGACAGTCAAATTTCAAGCTCTATGAATCTCAGCACAGTTTCTACCTACTGTAATTCAAAATGATTTTATGAGGTCAGTGGAGTTGCGGTCACTTACATCAACTACAAAATGCTGAGGAACAAAACTGTGAAACAGAGCTGCAAGGATTTTCTGTAAGTACATGGCCTGACTGCATTTTGACAAGAGGTAAGCTCTGTCATTTTAACATACTTAGCAGCTCTCTATAAAGAAACCAATGCAAAAATAATGTAAAAGATTACATTAGAAATTGTTGAACAAGAAAGAAAATTGAAAGACTACCTTTCAATTAGATCTACTATAACATGGCACATCGAAGATGAATACAACATCAAATGCTGCCTATGAAAAGTGGGGCAGATGTAAAACAGTTCTTCAATCAAAATAAGCAAACAGAACTGTTTTGCTGAAACTATTCCAGCAGTCGTGGTGGGTTTTCCTGCTATCTGATGCCATAGCAACAATAATCCATTTTTTAAATTGTAGTAAGAAGGTAATATATTATCATGACAGCTGTGTTAAATGACTGCCTCTCCTGTGTTATGCTCTTGACTTTACACAACAATGTTAAGATGTTTTTTAACCAAGTTTTCAAGATGAAAATAACATGGTGTCAAAATATTTTTTCTAACCAATCAGCACTATTGAAAAACATCACTGAGCTTTGCGTTTCCATGACAACTAGTCTCAAAAATTACAAAACCGTTCCAGATTTACTTACAAAGAAGGGTTCTTGAACGAAAATCTGATTCATGTAACACTATACCATACAAACTTAGATATGTAATGTACGCTCACAACAAAAACCGTATTGGTGATATTTAACTTTTCTAGATTTAGTTGTGGGAACTTTTCATATTCGGGAGGGACGCAATATACTTCCTATCTTCCCTGTTTTAATAAAATATAGATCTAGCTATGAATTGTTGATTACAAAATAATTGCTGTAAATTGTTGCAAAACGTGTAAACACAAGAATGCAAAACCATTACTTATTTCTATCAAACAGAAAAGGGACAAAGTTTGCCTTGGACAACTATACAACTAAAAGAGAGATGCGCCATTCCATAGTTTCCTTTATTTTTTCTCTGTGCATTTGCACCAACATCAACTGCCGAGAAACTCAAATTCACTGCTTCTTCCACAGACAGCTCATCTTGCGATTCTGACAAATTGTGGCTATGGAAAATAACCCACTTCAGATTCTACTGGAAGAGACGGCTTATCAAACACAGTCTGCTCTGGGATTAACAATTCATTATTGAATCTAAAATCTATTGAGATTAGCCGGATAGTCTGATTAGTGGAGTAAACAACATCAGAGTAGCATAAACAAAAAATTACATTACATATACTGTAGACTTGCAAATTACCAATTACAACTTACAACCTATTTACAAAGGTGTACTTTAAGAGATTTTTTTTTTTTAATCAGCATTGCGGATGGACAAAAAAAATTGACTTTCCAGTACTGTTCCACCCACCCTGTTAGTAAAAAAACTCTTCAAGCACATAGTAAAATAATAATGACAGTGCTTAAATTAGGTACCTTTGACAATTAACTTGAACTTTTAATAAAGTAGTAATATCCTTTCCCAGTAATATTGCTATATGCATGTTCAGGAACTCTGAACAACTACAAAAGGAATGAGAAAAAGGGGGGTTATAACCTGTATGAAGTGAAATGGAAAGCCAAGGATTTAGAATAATTATTCACTTTTTAAATGGTTGTAGAATATTCTTTTAACTCACCTTTTCACAGATGTGACTTTCTTTTGATTAAAAAAAGGCAATTTTGATGTCACTAACAAATGGGTTCCAAGTTAGTCAGAATCTTGGTTTTAATTGGTTGACATAATCCAAGCTGGTACATTATTACAATATGGAATCAAATCAAAAATAAAAGAGATGTCAAAGAGGACCTACATACTTGATTCTTTATTAATAGACTATTACATCTGTCATTCTTGTGACCTCTACTATAAATGTTAAAGAAATCTGCTCAGAACAGAATTTTTCATGACTAAAATGGAATGAGGAAACTCTGAATTTCTGAGCTTTATCCAGAGGTTCATTTTATTACTGGTATTGCTTTGAGTACAGTAACCAATCTTTCAGAAAGTAGCGTTAGAAAGTGAAGGCTACACTTCACTTTGGCTAGGACACTCAGGGAAAGATTGCTGAAAACCCTACCCACATTGCCAAGCAAAAGCTCAGAAGAGCCATTCCTAATGATTTCTATGCAAGACCTTAAATGAAAAAAGATTCCCAAATCCTCACATTTTCAAGTGGTTTGTCTGCCAAGCTAGGAAGTTCTGATCAAAGATAATTGTATAGCAAAGAACAGGATTCAATGAAGTGATCAATCTAAATTAAATATGAAATATAAAATGTTTTTCTGCATTGATTCCACCACATCTTACAATAATCATTCCAGTCTTCTTGATTGACTCTTAAAATTATAGCATACATTTTTCAGAGTGATGTGTCTTACCATCAAATCAATATATTGTTGCGTTCTGGCACAAAGTACCCATTATTAAGTATCCTTTAGAAAGTGACATCGAACCCCCATAAAAAGAGCAGGTAAGACATATTCAAGTTCTGTCTGGATGATAGCAAATAATAACTAACAATAAATAAATAAATAAACAAAAACACCGAATGAGGAATTCTGAGGAAATTATGTTGTTTTGTAAAGAGAAAAGCACGAATCTGCTACTGTAACTTGGCCTGACAGTTAAGTCGACTACTGACTTTCTGTGGATCTGCAAGAGCATACAGCTTTTCATTCAGCGAAGTGCAAAGCCCTACTTTCCTTCTGGAAAATGGAAAGCTAAAAAAAGCCATCAAGATGATGCTCAAATCAAAAGATATGTTGGTTGTATACCTTATCTAACTTTTTGGTTGTTTAAATTCTTATTCCTTCATACAAAATTTAATAGTGTCTGTATTTTATTTCAAAACGGTACAGAAAGTGTAATATCCATCTTATGCTTTTTGTTTTTTTTTTTTTTACACATTTCTTCAATTGTTTATATTATCCTAATCTCTTTTTCAATTTGAAAAAGGCCTTTCTTTTTGAGGAAAACATATGCAACATTTTAAGCAAGTTTTACAGATTTCTAACGAAATTCCAGCGTCATTTTGTTAATTCTTTCTTAAAATATAATCGTTTCAAAAATATTGTCCAAATTAAATTATAGAAAAATGTGCAATAAAAAATTTAGAATTATAAGAAGTGGTTTTATATATTTACAGTTCTAACTTATAACTAAAGAACGTAACTCAGATACCTGGACAGGGATAGCAGCTGGAAATGATGATAGTCAGAATATACTCCCAGACTCAAAGGCCCAAACATAATCACTAACATGCAATAGCCCCAAAATGCTACAATGTGCAATTACTTTGGCACTGAGGTATTAAAACATGAATCCATCTGCTAGCTAGTAATAAGGAGACCCAGACAGAACTGGAGTACTTAAATGACAGTTTAAGCTAGATAGCATGAGAGATTCTATAAGTGTACACCAATTAAAAAACTGTAAAGCCACGCAAAACAAATATTCAACCATTGCACATGATAAAAAAGCAACCAACGTTTCTGCTAGTTCTCACTGCCTTCCTAGCACATTTGTTGACTGCGTTAAAGCATACTGAAGATTCTAATACAAGCACACAAGCCGCAAGACAGACGACAGGTTCCTCCATTCTGTCCTCAACAGTGGCAAACTGCAGATATGTACAATGATTTGACACTGTTGCTGGAGAACAAGGTGAACATGCAATGACAATTCTCTAAAACAAGTCTCCCAAACTCCAGGGATTTGCAGCACAAGGAGTTTTCAAGTCAGCATTGGGTTTACATTAGCTAGCTCTAACCAGATTTTTGTGTGTTTGTACACCATTTTTGACCCATGTAAACTTTCACCATGTTCTTGCTGCAGTTGCCCAGTTTTAGCATTCTGTTAACGGAGAATTTCTTTTTTTTCTGAGGCTGGCACCTGCTAATTTCAGTTGACATGCCCTAGTTCTTGTCTGAAAAAGTGACAACATGCAGTCATTCCCAAAAGGTCTTCTCCATGTTATGTATGGTTTAGAGACCTCCATGTCTCAGCTATCCTTTCTCCTGGCTGAAGTGTCTTGGTGTGTTTCATCAGTCCTTGTATGGAAGCCTTTCCATACACTCGAACATCATTTTCGGCTTTCTCTACAACTTTTATTATACTACACTTTGTTTCAAATGGCAGAAACAGAGGCAGTATATGAAGTATTCAAAATATAAGTACACCACAGAGTTACAGAAGAGCTTAATAATGTTCTGTATTTCATTTTTTTTATTCCTTTTCTGATAAATGCTAACATTTAAGATTCTCTTTTGGACATTTTTGAGAATTGAGCTAGTTTTCCCAACATGCTTCAATCAGTTAATTCGTTTTACTAGGCTAATGATTTCAGCAACAAAAATGTCATCCTCCTGAACCTTCTGTGGCAACACGGCACCTACCCTCTGCCTGCACTGCCAAGAACAAATGTGTTGTTGGGTTTATTAGTGTTACCTGAAGCAACCTGTTGGCCGCACTGCCTCCAGCAAGTGGGTATGCTGAATTTACAACAGAAATAATTGTTTTAATGTCTTTGTCTTGTTTGGATGTTCATTTCAATAACTGCCCTCGCCCCCCCATTCCTCATCTGAGAAATGAATTTAACTAACTTCTAGCCGATCATTACTGAAATACTAAAGAAAAGAAAGAGAAAGCAAAGATAAATTCCTACTGTTCTTTCTCAGCCTTTTCAGTAAGATATTGTCTACCTTCACCAAATACATAAGCAAACTAACAACAAATTTTATCACACCTCTTTTGTATGTAGGCCATTTCTCAAATGACTTTATCAGCCCCACCTGCACCCTTGCCAAGCCACTAAGACAAATCAAAGAGGGAGGGACAGATTTTCTAGAAGGTAGTTTAATATATTCTCATCTTTGTCCTGTGCAAGACTTTTACCACCTTTTCACAATTACTCTTGGGGATAAGACAGGAGCAGAACGAAGGTTTCTAGTCTCTGCAGACAGCACTGAAAACTTTTCATCAGTTTGGCCCAACAGTCTGGTCTCTATTCAGCAGCATCTAGGATTACATTCCAAATACGACAATTAATTGCCAGAATTACAACCACACTGACAGAGAGGTAAAGCCAGACGCTCCTTTAAAAATTATACACAGGATCACGTTCACGGCTGTCTGCTGTCCAATTTTTTTCAAAGGGCTTGGGAGGAATACACACTCCAGTGACTGCCCAATACCACCACCCCTGAGCTACCTTTGTAAACTTTTGCAGCACGGATGGAATTCTGTAAAGACATGGAAGTACACGTGGAATAGACTGAAATGAGCTTAATGCAGAAACAAATGTGCGGGCCATTCAAGATAATGACTGTACAGGATTTTGTGCAAATTTAGCACTTCTCAGGGTTGATTAAGGCGGCATTTGTAGAGGATTCATAAAGACATTCAAGAATAAGAATCCTACTTTTAGGACTTTGGTCTAGAGTAATTACCAGGTCTCTGGAGAGACAACTCCAATGGAAGTATGAACACTTCTGGAATATCCTACCTTAAGGATCTTTAACATTTTAAAACTCGAAATATTCTTAATCCCGTCTGTAGTATGAGACTCATGCTGAAGTCGTTCTTCTTCCACCCTTCTCAGGTCTTTAGCTACGGCCAGACGATTGAGAGAAAACTCTTTCAATTAGAGCAATGTTTTAGGCAAATTATAAATCTCTGAAGCCAGGAGTTTATAATAGCAACACTGACTTAACTGTAACACAACTTCGCTGTAGTAAATCAGTTGCTTGTCCTGTAAGTCACATGTTCTATAAATCAGAAACTTGGAATGTAAATCTCAGCAGTTGTTCATAAATCAGCAATACTAATCAACACCAGGAATAATATTTTGGCAGTAAATCACAGTTGGCAAAGATATTCTCCTGTGTTAGTTCACTCAAAAATTGCTTTAAGTTCTATTTCAGGGATTCTCCAGCTGAGTCTCCTGAACGTGTCTGGTGCATCGTGTGTTACTGCAGGACCAAGAACACAGCTGCCTTCCCACAGTGCAAGACAGCTCCAACCATTCAAAGTAACTTTCGTTGGGCCAGGGGGATGTTTTGGAAAGACATTTCTGTTACTAACGTTTGTATCACAAAAGCGGTTATGACCCAAACAGACATCTGAAACTTAACACCCCAGGTTTCTGCAAGTTGTGTGCGCCTACTTCAGAATCCAGCAATCTTGCTGAACAGCCGAAGCCCACGCTACCATACTTCCACTACACTTAGTGCCTGGGCAGGAACGGGAGGGTACGTACAGACCCGGTAATACCTCCGTTACTTAACAGACCTGTCCCAAAAAACAATTTCTACCTAAATGGCTTACAATCTAGACAGGCATGAAAACAGGCATGGAACATATTGGGAAATGCATCTAATAGGGTAAAACAATGAGGCTGAAAGACAGAAATATGCTATTATCGCTTTTGGCTTGTCAGCTACTATCCAGCTCAATGCTACAGCTCTTAGAACCTCATCTCTTCACTAACAACTACAATTTTCAAATACATATCAAAATTTTTACCAGTGTGTGAATAGAATAAGTATTCTGGTTTGTTTTCTGGTTTGCCAGGGCAAACTTGCCAACAGTTTTCTTAAAAACAAACAGAAAAAAAAAAAACAAAAAAAGTGCAAGTGCAAACTTTTAGGACCCTTTCTAGTACAGTGAGAATCGCACAATCTAGAGACAACACTTCTTTCTAACATGCATGTTTAATGCGGAAAGCTATTTATCTTTTCAGTGCAGTCCATACCTAAAACAAACACAAGAAGGTACATGTTCATTTAGGGCGGTATGAATGGTCTGTGAGCATTTAATGAAGTTAGGAAGGGTCATCAGGGTTCAGGCTTAATTTTTCTTCCCTGCATCCTTCGATACACAAAGGAAAAAAAAAAGGAAAAGTTACTTTTCTCAATTACTGGATTTTGAAGAAATTATTGCTGGAAAATACCATTCTGCATCAATAAATAACAATGCTGAATGACAATTTTCTTTCCTCACTAGAATTAGATATTGCTATTAAAATATTTTTATTATTTCATGATATTCTAATATAAAGCAGTGTAACCACTGAGAAACTAACTTTGCTTTCTCTCCTAAACTACACCTATTTCTATAGTTTCTACAGATTATGCCAAAGGGCATATCCGATGCTGTTGTATCAAATGCTACACCAGAAGAATCTAGCTTCTATTAACACTTGCTTCCTCAGTTTATAGGAACAGCACCCATGCACTGCTGTGGCTACGGAACTCAGCTAGAACCTACCCCATCTCCTCTCAATCTACTTGCAAATTCAGGTGGCTAAACTTGCAAACGAAGTCCAAGCCATTAAAAATACTCTTCCAGATCTCTCAGCAACGCTGTACACACAGAGCAAGATTCCATGAATGACAAAAGGGTTAAAGACCTTAAAGAGCATTCTCCAAACATGACTGCTACTGCCTTTTCCCACAGTACTACAAATGTGACTAAATGACCAAATAAAGGGCAAGGGGAGATTCTGTGGAGCCATTAATCTTAACAAAACGGTCCTGTGCAGTCAACCAACAACTGTGAAGGCCTGATATATTCCTTTTGCTCCAGTACCTTCTTCAGAGGCCTCCTGCAGAAGCATGTATTGGGCATAATAATTCACAGCAGTTACCAGAAATGAAGAATTGTGACAGCATATTGCATCTCCCCCCCCGCCCCAAATCCATGTAGATTCATGCTCTAGAGGCAGGAGAAGAATATAACTGTGGGATTATGGACTATGAATTCCAAAGTGGCTTATTCAGAAAATTAAAGCAGAAAATAGAGGCAGATAAATTAACTAAAGTATCATGTAGAATCCTCATGTAATTACAAGTTCAGATAGCAAGACTGATATGAAGTCCCTATTTAAATGGTATTTTCATATTGCATTTTTGAGAAGTGAACTAGTCTAGTTTGTTCTGTTAAAAAAAAAAACCATTATTTTTTCTATTTAGCAACTGTAAGAGATGTGGTTGAGGTTCTAGTTTGTTTTTGTGATGTTTTGTGCCAGAATATCCTTACATAACACAGATATCCTATGGCTAAATGATTTTACCTTCACAAATACCTGAAAAAAGGGAGTTACAAAGGGAAACATTAAGCAAATTTAGTATAAAGCTTGCCACCCTCTCATGAAGTAATTACGGATTATCTATCATTTGCCTTCATAGTAAGCAATAACGGAAGAATTAGATCTGAAAGTTGTAACTATATAAAAGATGTCATTTTATTGTTCACTATTTAAGACATTTAAAATGATACAATGATTTCAGGGTGGTATTTGGCACATGGGAAGAACAACAACAACAACAACAAAAGATTGTTAAAACAGCTTTAGCTTTTAATAAATAAGTAATAGTCACCTACTTCATTTCAGCTGTCACTTTCTATGTTAACATTTTCCTAAAGAATTTGATTAGTATTTTAGAATTTTTGACCGAAGCACATTTCTGGAAAAGGACACTTGAAAATACAAGACATAAGGAGACTGAAGTCACAGGCTAGTTCAGTACATGTCATTAAACACCTACATGCTCATGCTACTTAGACAAAATTCAGTATAATCCCATGTTGTAGCTTTATCTCTATTCACAATGTTTGTAATCAAACAGTAAGATGCTGCTGCCTATTAATTGCTGAGAAATGTTTTCTCTGATGCTCCTGGAACTTCTTCCTGGTATACGCTGTTTTACAGAACATGTAGGTGGAGAGAAGTGGAAGAGTACCAAGTCTTGTAGCAAATGAATGTTTACATAGCTCAGGTTCACCAAATGTTTATGATGTTAGCAGCTGTGTTTGTGTTTTTGAATCATTTCAAAATATTCTCAAATGATTTTAAAATCTCCACCAAGCAATACATTTTAAAGATTCACACAGTCTGGCAAACTGTAAGGAAAGTATTCTGAAACATAACCTTTGATTCCAAAGGGATTTTGTGACTGTGAAAAAGGAAATTGAAAGTATTCGACAGTTATTTGTAAAGAATAATGTCCAGACTTGTGAAGGATTTTAATAGCATGTTACAATGTAGATAAAGTATTTCTGCCACGCAGGTATTTCCAAAGAATCTCTCAAGGATTCTTTACCAATCTCTAAAGATTATAAAACTGTTTCTGAAGTACAATTGAAAACTGTTAAATGCATGCAACTACGAGCAGGTAAGGGAGTTCTTTTTACAATCTTATTTCCCCAACAAAGTTTACATTGCTCCATTGCATATATTTTGACACTCCAGAGAAGATTTTTTTTTATACCTAGCATCTAAATGAACCAAAATCCTCATGTCTATGTAGGAGAGGATTAAGAGAATAATGACGAAGAGGTAAGCCCATTGTCAGCAAGGTGTTAATTTTACTTGCACTCATCTTTTTTTGTTGTACAGGTCATGATTTTTGCTGAGTTATTCTTCCAGTGGATTAAAGACATTAAATACAATTTATAGATGAGAGCAAAACAAAACATGGAGACACTACAATTTCTCAGAAATCAGATATTAATTTTATTCCTGTCTCTCCAGGGCTTTATTGTCCAGGATACACTAGGCTTTTGAAATATTATCCTCATAAACGGCGAAGAATTGTTAAGTCCCATTCTGGAAGTTCAGTTTTAAATTATAAATGAAACTCAGAGGCAGATGCAACTCACCTCCTTCTCTGAATGTAAAGTGGGATAGGTAAACATGGGTAAATGTTATGTATTTCAAAACACACAAAGTTTAATCAAATTAAAGCTCTGTTTCACATTCTTTGGCTCTACTTCCAAGGAAACATTTCTATTCTAACTAGCTGAATATTTACTTTAATACACAGCACTGCAAAATATCATCATATTTCTGTTATTTGCCTGAAGGAAATTCATTTCAAATATGAAACTTTTACACAATATTTACTGTTCAAGTATTGCAGTTTTTATTAAATGGGACCAGAGAGAATGCCAAGGGATTTAAAGAGAGAATTAATAACAACCATTACTAATTTAGGCTTATGCACTACTTTATTGCAAAAGCAAGTATGAAGATAGGAAACCAGGGATATAATCCAATTGATACTAAACATTTTGAACCTATTAACTGTATTTGAACCAAACCTTTTTAAAGAGAAGGCTACAGAGCTAAAGTAAGACCCATAATCCATCTGAGATAGCATACAAAACTAATATTTTTTATTTGTGTAAATATGTGATAGTAGTACGCAGATACATCTTCCTCACCTTTATATGATCTACAGTGATTTCAGTGACATCTCCAATATATAAAAACAAAGTTAAACAAAAAACTACTGTAATTCAATGAAACTCAAAAAACTGATTTCAATTGACAATTTTTTTAAGTAGGAACACTGGAACAAGAACAAGACCACAGGATAATTCAGACTGGAAAGGACCTAGGGAATCATCTGCTCCAATTTCCTGCTCAAAGCAAGGTCAACTCATGCTAAGATCAGGTTGCTCTGGACTTTATTTAGTCTGGTCTTGAAGTCCCCAAGAAAGGAGACTGCACAACCACTCTCGGGCAACCTGTTCCAATGTTTGATTGTCCTCATCTTAAAAAAGTTTTTCCTTAAATCCAGTCAGAGATAAGTAAAGATATGTAAGGATACTTAAGTCCAGTGAAGACTGTAATACCGAAAAAACAACTATATATTTTCAGAATACAATATACCTCATTTATACAACCAGCCAGGGTAAGAAATGAACCTCTGGTTTAATTTCATAAGTAATGAACTAGTCCGCTATTATAATACCGTTACATAGAAAGCAGAAAAAGTGCAGAGAAACCTCAAGTTACTGGAAATCCCTACCATTAGAGTCTCTCTTTTTCAGTAGACAGGGTGGATGCTCCCCTTTTTAATCAACATGTGCATTCTGAATTCAATCCAAACTCTATCGGCATTATATAACAACCATTTTGACTTAATTTAGTCTTTCCCTAAAGTTACCAATAATTAGTTAAGTGAAAAAAACAATTCTGTTTCAATGACCATCACAGAGCATTTCACTGCAAACCAACAGAGGTCAACGGTTTAAATTAAGTACAGATGCCAGCAGGAAAAAAAAAGAAACAACTAATCCTTATATGAGTCTCAACAATGTTCTTTATGATGTAGGAATAAAATTTCCATGTGTAAATAAATAGAATGTTACATAAAACAGTTTTAGTGAACATCAAGCATTTATGTTTCATACCCAATTGTTGTATTAGTTCTTCACTCTGTCTGTAACATCTAAATTTCAGGTCAGAAAGTCAAAGCAAATATAGAGAAAGAGGAGGAGAGAGAGTCTAACTGCGGCATTCAAAAAACATTCAGGCATTTGTAACATATAGGGATATAAAAAGGTCTTTCTTTTATGAAAATATTAATGTAAGGAGAAAATATTTCTCATGCAGTTGCCACTGCAAAAATTCTCCCCGAGTCTTCCTGAGTTAAAAAAAAAAAACAAAACACTCAAAGCAATGTGTAATAGGGAAACTATGGATATCTTAAGTGAATAACAACTGCTACTGAATTGCCTCTTCTGTGTACACTTCATATTATACAGGCTCAGTTCTACTGCCATATTCTAAGATAGCATCTTCTACATAGATAACTCTGTGTGTAAGTGCATGTTTTATATACATCTTCCATACCTCTTCCAAAATATGTTAACCAATTAAAGCTGTAGAATCAAGTGCTCAAAAATCCAGGTGTGACAGAACTGCTTTGTTACTGCAAACTTAAAAGTACTAATTATAGTAAGTCTAATTCCATGATCACACAGTATTTTTCCTACTGGACCCCTGCCTCACTGAATATTTACTTTCAGCTCACCATGAAATTCACACACTCATTTCTAATGGACTGCTTGCTATTCAAAACCTCCACTTAAACATAAAAAATAGCTTCTGTCCTCTGGAATCACAGAACATGCTGAGTTGGAAGGGACCCACAAGGACCGTTAGGTCCAACTCCTGGCTCCACAAATGACAACCTAAAAATTAAACCACGTGAATGAGAGTGTTGTTTAAAGACTTCTTGAACTCCAGCAGGCTTGGTGCCGTGACTGCTTCCCTGGGGAGCCAACCACCATCTATGTAGTAATCTAACTCACCTAATCCAGAATTCATCCACATAGTATATGAGTGGCTTACAAATAATTAGTTAATTCATCTTGATAGCGCTCTTCTAGTCTATTTTAAAAGAAATTGAAGCACAAGGGTACTACAGTTACAAATCTTTGCTCATGTTGTGTGCAGCATTTGTGATATCTAACTGCACAGTACTAGCATTAGGTTGAAATCAGTTCCCACTGACTTGCACTGCAGAAAAGCCCACCTCCACATGAACAATTAGAGGAACCTCCCAAACACATAGTCCACCATCGCCTCTAAATACTCTTTCTCCAAAGAGTCATGGAAGACAACTGCTGATGGGAATGGACTGTTCAGACACACAAAACATGGGTTTTCTATGTAGCCTCGGAGAACAGTGCTACTTCAGATCTTCTTTGCCCTCCCAAGTTTCTATCCCTGCGCCACCTTTTTACCCTTCTATGTTTAAGTCAAATCACAACGTCCAGCAGAAAGAGTGTAAACGCCCTCCTTTTAGTTCTCATGTTTGAAACCATGATAGTCTTCCATGTTTAATGGCTTCAGGAGACAATATACAGGTTTCTCCAGATAGCAAGCAGGAGTTTTGCAGGACTACAACGTGCTTAACACACATTGATTTTTAAATAATTTACTTTTCACTCACCTGTATAGAACATAATGTGTATGATGAAATGTTCAGAAATTTGCTAGCAAATTCACATGACTTCTTATAGGAAGAGCAAAAAGCATGTTCCTACACTGAAATAACCTTATGGTTATCATTAATTATATTCATATCATTAATTATATTCCTATCATTATTCAACGTCATTCTACAAATGATAAAATTTTCTCTCCATGGATCACAGTATCATACCAATGTAACACCTCAAAATACCCGAAGATGATGCAATTTCTCAGTTCCCAGAATCATCTATACCTATCCTATCCTCCTCAAAAATGTCAGACTAAACCTGTCAAAAATTTTGATTCCTAAACAGAACCTAAACAGAATACAGCAATTAAATTTTTCCCCTTGCATTCTTTTCAAGGCTTTTCTTATGCTGAAAAAATACTGAAATTCCTGCAGAACTTAAAAATAACCCTCTATGGCAGACTCGTGCCATAAAAACTCTTCAGTGTGAGTATTAAAGCCAGCGCCAAAGATGGAAACCTGTCACTGAAGCTGTTAGGGAATTTCCACAGCAAATGAAATCAGAGCTCCTTTACAAGGAGCATGCGAATATGGCAGCACACAAATACAAACAAATCCAATGGCTATTCTATGGGTAAATCTTCACAAAAAACTGTATGAAATCTGACCGGAATTAATGGCAGATAAGCAACACAACTAAGCCATAATACTTTCCCTTCAATTGTTTATTTCAACAAGGAACTTCCATGAATTTATCAGTCAGAAAAAAGGTCAAAAAGCATACTTAACCCACCAGAGTGACATGGTAGTGAACTTCAACAGACAGAATCCAAAAACTTTTTTTTTTTGTTAACTAAAGGGGAATATAAGTGGTCATGTTTCTTTCTACTAACAATCTAAACAGACTCAATCAGCATTTAGCAAAGATATCATTAATACCAATTATTTATCTGTTCTTTGTTATTTATAATGCATGATAAATAATATAATGCAATGCAATGCAAACTACTTGCATCAAGTAGTTTAAAAATTATCATCATCATAAGTCTATACAATGCTGAAGCAAGCATGGAGTTAACTGTGGTAAAAATTCTTTATTGAACAGATAAATTTTATGTATTGAAAGAGAACTGAGTTTTATAACTAAGCTGTATAAAATTAACTACAGTAAATGATGGTGAAGTACATTAACTATTAATGGTTCTAATGACTGCTAGCTGGAATTATGCTTGAAGCATTAATGAAGACATAAAAGATATCCCAAACAATTACAGAAACAGGAGCTAAGACACTTAGGCTTAGGAACAGTTCTATGAGCTTATTTTGCAAGGGAAAAGTTGCACTGCACTGCAAGCTGTCATCATCTTGGCACAAAATCTGCTATCTCTGGAGGCCTCCGATCTGTAAAATCTCAATTCCTGCACTGCTTTCAGAAATCTCAGGTTTTTTATACAAAAGTCAGAATGCTTTTTGTTGCTCCCATCTCATCTAAAACCTACTGTAAGGTGATTTGTCTCCCGTACATCTTTCCAACTACCATCCCATTTTTTTGATCTTTTTATCCTGTATTCATTGAATGAACTATTTACAATTGCTCTCTGGGAAACAAACTCTCCAGCTCCATTCTAGACAGTCTCCAGCTCTGCTTCTGCTCCCTGCACTGCACTGACACTGCTTTCAACAAAGTCTCTAATTACATCTCACTGGTTGCAGTTCAGAATCAATACTTGTTTCATCCTAACTGACCTGTCAGCCACTTCTGGCAACCATCAGCCACGTTCTTTTTCATGGTATCTTATCATTATTAACTTGTGTGTGTCTATCCTCCACAGATATTCTTCAAGCATTCCAAAACCAGCTTCCTGAGGGCAATGAATACAACTCTATGACATCCCCACTTTTTCCCTGTACCCTGGCTCAGGGTAATCTCTCGAAGAAATTATCTGTTTTACAGAACTACTATAGCCCCAAAATCTCACTCCTGTGTAGTAATGTCAGCTCAAATCCCATCATCTCTGCATCACTTTACATTTAGTTACATGCATTACTGTCTTTATCTACTTAGAAAAATCTCAAGCTGCCTCTCTGATATAACTTTGTGGATGTCTAGTAAAAAGAACAACTTCAGCTTTTCTAAAGCAGAGCTTTCATGCGTCCCAAAGCTTCTCTAAATACTTATCTTTGGTAGCCATTGCGATTTATATCACCCTATTCCTGTTAAGCGCCTGGTTAATAGTACCCTGTTCCACAGACCCGTAGTATGAACACATTATTTTTACGACTCCATTCTCTCTCCTGTTGCAGGGCCATACTGACTTTCTTTCATGGCACTACAGAGAAACCAGTCTTCACTAAAAGTCTTCCCAGGTAGGAATCGCTCTCTATCAGTAGACTCGTTGCTCTCCCACTAAAGTGGGCAATATTGAGAAGGATGAAACTATACTCACACCCAGTGCTCGACAGAGAAGCTAAGCTAAGGCAGAAATAAAACTTTCAACACTCAGGGATCCACTGACCTTTCAAAACATACACACACACTCTGTCATTTTTCCTTTCTCTTGATTAAACGGCAGGAAGATGAGATTTTTTAATATGAACAAAAATTATACTAATGCACGAAAGCACTTAAAACGCAGTATAGGGAGGTAGTTTTCCACTGTGATGAAGCAAAAAATAAAAATAAAATGATAAAATAAAACGATAAAATAAAATACCCACCACCAAATAAATCAGATGATTCCATTCTCTGCAGTGACTGCTAGTTCCAAACACTGAAGGGAGCTCAAGAAATAAAAAAGGGGGGTGGGGGGGGTGGGGGGGTGAGCAACACTGTGATGGCCAACAGGGCATGACAGAGGCTGGGGATCCCAGCTCTCCTTAGGAAAAGGGCTACTGGGTACCTCTTGTGCTCCTCAGACCACGGAATTTCTTATGTGTGTCTGTAGATGCCTACACAAAGAAATAGTCTGGCTAATACTATAATTGAATGATGTAACTGAAGTAATCAACAGTAATTACGAAAGTCTTGCATTATCACCCCCCCTATTCCACAGACTCACTTCTTTTTTTTTTTTTCTTCCCTGATTACACCGAAAACAATTTGGTCAAAAGTGATCAACTGTTCCAGCATCTGCATCCCAAAATACTGGCTTCTGGTTTTGCAAGAAAGAATCAAAACCTTCAGCACGATCAAACATTTTCCCTTAAAAATGTAGTTTTGCTCAGTGTTCAGTCTCCTTTAAAAAGTTTCAGTGACAAACTTTAAGCAAGTTGTAACTGTATCTAACTCAGAACACAAAGGGAAGGTGTTCAGTAGAGACTGATACCTGCTTCTGCTCAAACTTTCTAAAAATAGCCTGTATCAGTTCTCCCTGGATTAACACTAGTAATGAGAAATTTGTATTTCTACAAAAATAAAAAAGAAATTCCAGTCTTATCCTTTTGCTGACTAAAGTATTTTCAATAGGTAGTCATTAGAGGCACACACTTTCCTTTGTTCACCATCTTCTAGTCTGCCACCTTGTACGGATGCCAAGCTGGTCAGAATGGGTGGGGTCACATTATACTCTGAGACATTTACACCTCGGATCATAAATCAAAGTGCTGGTACTCTATAATGAAAGATCAATGATGTTTTTGTAGAAAGTCCCTATAGAATTTTATAAATAATGAGAGTTTAGTGGAATGTGCAGACAACAGAGAACAAACTACATTTTCTCCAGAGGGGTTTTTAAAATCACACCTCAAATGTGATAAATTTAGTGTGATGGGAAAAGCTACCAATGTTAATATGCTGTGCAGCATGAAGTGTTCAAAATCAGAAGCCAGGGCATTTGCTTTCTGATGTATAATGGTTAAGCAATCATTTCATCAAGACATTCTCTCTTTTTACAGTAGCAGCGGGTCACAGCTAGCATTTCTCAAGATTTTACAGATGGCACCAAAACATGATCTTTTTTTATTAGCAGAGGTGTCGATCTGAATATGTAGTTCACTGATGCGCACTACATGTAACAAATATTTTCACAAATTCATATTACTTTACTCTTATGTAATGAGGTAATATAGTCTTCAACTAGGGCACTGTCTGGGAGTCACAGAAATAGTTTTTGTTTCTGAACTTAACTTTCTGATCTTAGGCAGGAGGGCTGTCACGAGGCCAGCTCCCTTGTGCACCAGGTACGAGGTAGCACCGATTACCTTTAAAGGCTGAGGACTTATGCTGAATAGCCTCCCTTATTTCTCATCATAACTCTCTGCTGTTGCGCCCACTGACAGGGGAGGTGGGGAGGGAGGTAGGGGGGATGTGTTCGGGATGATGACACAGACTATGGGCAAAAAGCTTTTCCTTTCTGCCTCTCTTCTACCTCATGGGCTTCACGTCCTTCCTCTCTCTTTCCTTGGTGCAAGAATCAAGCCGTGACTCTTCCTCTGGTCCCTTTTCTCTCTTCTCACTAATGATGCAGTATTCCAGCAAAGGAGGAGGGGACCAAAAGAACAGAGCTCAGCAGAAATGGGGATGCAAGCAATAGCTCGATTACTTCTTCACAGGTAGAAAGCTCAAGCAGCAGTTACTCCCTGATACTCTTGAAACAATCCCTTGAACCAAGACGACTGCCAGGAAGCCTTGACAATAAGGTATTATGACCCAGGGCTACAAAATGAAGTCTATGCCTCTAGCCTGGGCAATAACGTCTGCCTTACGACTTTTTCCTTTACTGTTTCCCATACAGCTGTCCCAACGTACCAGTGCTGCTCTTCTATCTCTTCGAACTTGCTTTCAGCAGACATTTCAAGTACTCGAGATGGAGGGGATCACTTGGGAAATAATAATAATAATAATAATCTTTTCTACCATTTCAGTATTTAATTCAAATACTGCTATTAGTCTAGAAATGTAAGTTTCCTTATATTCCCTTCTGTGTCCTCCCTCGCTTACTCTAGAAATGTAAGATAGTGGTAAAAGGGACAGGCCACTTGGTAATTACTGCACAAGATCACTATTTGTCATTTGCTGCTTTCCAAGCCGACATGTTTTTTACTTTCTCTATACGACTGGACATTGCTCTCTCCCAGTCTGCAGTAGGAATCCTGGCCTAGTCAAAGGCAGAATTGTTAGCTGAGCACACATTAACAGCAGATCACTGACCTCCAGGGCACTAAACAAGTTCATGTTTTCGAATGGCATTTAGAAAGAGGTATAAGCTCTCTTTGAACATAATTTTATTGAGGAAAACCTTAGTAGGTTATGTGAGGCATGCAGTCTTGCTAGAGTTTCCTTTCAGAGGTATGCTGCTAATTCAGTTTGGAGTGCCTCACTATTTCAAAAACTGTCAAGGAAGTTCAGAGTAAATAATGGGTGTCTTTCTATGTCATCATAAATCAAAGGAAATAAGGAATAAAAATAATGTTCTACTTCATAAAGTTCTTTATACTCTTCTAATAAATTGTAACTCAGAAAAATATGAATGCAAAGACTAATTCCATGTCTAATGCACCCGAAAGATTTAAGTGGGGAAAGCACAGTGGCAACCGATAAACAAGATTTACTTGATTACTGCATGACAATGTTATTTAATGCACACCCGTGTTCACAAAATTAGAAGCAGGGGAAACACTGAATTCTCTTCTTGGTCTTGTCAAGGTCATGATAGCCTTTATGCTCTAGACAGTAGTAGCCCAAAGTCATACAGTTAGTTTTAAGTTATTGCAAAACATTGATGTTAATTCATCTAAAAGAACACCTATTCATTTTGATGTATTTCTGGAAGGGACTTAGCCTACTTGGAGGCTGCAATAAGTCAATAAATTTCATCAGCGTTTATAATCTCTTGGCAGGGATTGAAAAGAAAAGATGAACTGACAAAACAGAGAGAATCAGTAAAGTGAAAACACTAAGCCAGTCCTACAAATGTGTACACCTAAAATAGATACAGTGCTCACTTTAGCAGTTCCGAATGCTAGTATCTCTGTTTTGCTAGTGAGCGTAGCTCATGGGACCTTCTACCGTCCTTAAATTTCAGAAAACATTGTAAGCCAGACATAAATTCAGTAAGTTAATGAATTTTAAAATCAGCTATTCCTACCATGAGTGTTTTATATCTATATATCTCTATGTATATTTACAGAGAGAGATGTGAGCACACACACTTAGCACTGAAAATATTTAAATGCATAGTTTTAATCTGCTTATATGAATTCACAAGGCTTCCTACCATCTTTTACTTACAGAATAAATGAAATCTTATGCAATGAACAATATTAATTCACTTGGGAGTTTCTGGTCATGTATTGGCAAATGCAACTTTTTTCCCTTTTTCCACTTTCTGCTTATTAACAATAGCTGTCTTCCTGTCTCAGGACTTCCAATCTATGGACACAAAGTCTCTTAATATGAGTGAGAACAAGCTGCATGCTCTGGTTACTTATCCAAGTATTTTGCTCAGCCATGGCTCAACCTGCTCAGCCTGTTTTGCTTAGGATCTCTTTGGGTCAAGTCTTCATATGATGCCTCACAAACACACAAACAAGAAAAATTTATCAAGTTGGCAACAGCACTCAGGGCTATTATGAGACACTCAAGAGACCAAAATATCTATGATATTTTCCTGTTACAGAAGAGTAAACAGAGATATCTTCAGAACATAAATAAGAAACAAACATAGCTATGGTAGCAAGAAGTGTAATGAAGAAGTTCAGGTTTAAATGAACAACAGACTCAAGGTCCCAAACTTGGAATGCAGACTAGAACAATGAACTAACTTCTGTGATTCTTCTATTTACTATGCAAACTGCACACATTTATGCAACACTGCATGCTAAATTGCAACAGAGAAATCCATACAAGATACTTATTAGAGCTAGATATTGATAAAGATTTTCAGCTGTTGCAGTATTAAAATGTTAATCCATGCTCTATGACAGAAAATTGACTTTACTCTCCATTAAGTACTGACATGTGTATTAATGTTTCTGATACTTAAAATAGTAATCCTTAAGCAGATACCACATGGATATGTTAGACAGCTTAGTGGAAATTAAGGCAAGCCTTTACGAGATTGTGTCTCTATACTCATGGTTTACAAATGCTGTTCTTTAGAGCTGTCATCTTTGGAAAAACAGGAAATCATGTTTGGGTACTAAAGGCACTAAGAAAGCAGTACAGGAGCATCTTTTTAGTGTTATTACCAAAACAATACTCAAAGAATTCAGGGAATTTATTTAATTATGTCTGTCAAGAGACATTATGTCCTGAGAGATAAGTTCTACAGTTGGAAGAACATGCTCATAAGCACATGCACACACAAAAAAACATTTTGTATTTTTAAACAAAATTAACATGAACAAAATGCTGCACAGGAAATTATTCTCATTGCTATTGCATCATTTTTGATATATATTACTTATTTTATCATTCTGAAGAGCCTGCAGGACAAAATAATGTAAGAAAGGGTAGAACGGAAATTAAACAGTTATCGTGATGGGCAATAAAATTCTATGTGGGAGACTAAAATTCCCTTAGTCCACAGAACAAGAATGTTGTTTAACCTAAAAAACAAGAGCCCTTGCATATCTTCTCTCTTCATTATGTACCAGATGTAAAAGACCTTTACGTTATGTTATCCATACAAGGGCCACATCCTTTGCCGACTTAGAGCACTTCACGTCCATTTTAATCACTTTACACTACTAACTACTTTTCATATTTCTAACCAACAGCAATTGAATTGAAAAATCCTACTGACATAATTAACTTAATCTACCATTCCAAGTTACTAGGGTTGAGAAAGACACCCTCAAATGGAGGTTTGCAGATTTTTTCTTAAGATTAGAAGCTGTTGTACTTAGTACACATAGGCAAGTGCTGGAATTATACCTGTATTAGGCACCGTTGTTTATCAGTGGAAACAAAGTCTTGTAAATAAAGACAATAATATGCTACTTCTCTGCCTCTTTCTCTTTCTTTCTTGCTGCAAGCAGTCCACTAATAAGTGGACCCTGGGAAAAGAGTAACTGGAAATTCATCCAAATTTTGTGGTAATGTTGTGGTTTTATTAGCTGAAAAAGTAGTCTTTCTGCTATTTCCTGGGCAAATGTACCATTGAAGAAGTGACAGTATTTTAGAAAGCACTGCATGTAGACAGGGAAAGCTTCCTCTCTCAAACAAAAATATGGCTCGCATTTCAAAGCTATATCTCTCCCTGAAGTGTTCGAGTGCATCCGTCGCTCCTAAGAGTACAGTAAAATTCAACAAAATCTATGTAGTTTCATATTAATGGTGGAAAAACAATAAATACTCTCCAATTACTCTTACATATAAGAAATATACTCCTTCAGGAGATACTTTATCACTTCAAGCTACGAGAAAAAACTTAAAAGACATTTTAATATCTGGGAGGAATAGACTTATAACATGTATGCAGCATGTAGAAGAGTTAATATATAGTAACTGTAACAGTCAGACACTAAAAAATTATCTGCTTAGAACAGGTGACTAACCCAGTAATTATACACACATATTTAGGTTGGACATTTAGCTTTCAAGTTAATTACCAGCAAAAAAAATTAACCTGGGTTGTCAGCAGGAAATTGAAAATAAAAAAATCCTGATGTGTTAGAAACACAAAGCAGAGCAGTCTGCTTCAAGGCTCAGATCAATTTAATTTTTTAATCACTCTCTTACACATTTATTCTATTATTCATACTCATAATTTATGCATCCCAAGATGCACCTGTGAAACTGCTACATACTGAAACTTTGGTGTATTAGCTTTGGAAAAGTTGGGATATATTTACCTCTGAAAGCACTTAAAAAATAAATAAAGAAGTTTACCTCTTTGTGGTACATAGCTCTCCATGACCACATAGTTCAATATTAGCTAGCTATAGTGATACTGGATGTCATACACTCAATTAAAACATTTAATTATGGAAGCTGTTTCTGAACACACATACTCAAATTCACCAAGGTCCGTATCCAAAGTTCCTGAAATTAAAAGCTTTCAGCTGGCTTTCCATCAGCTCTTGCACTCCATAAGCATCATCAACATTTTATCCAAGTCTCTCTCTCTCCTAAACCTGCACAGGCACTATGTAGCTCCATCCTATTTACATCTTCTCAAGTTGAAACAGCTTACTGTGGTGTAGTTACTTTTCTCTTGCCAATTGGACAGAGAATAAACCAAATAGATTCTGGGGACATGTACAGCTGTAAATTTGCTCTAATTCCTTTGCTTTTGCTATCTGTGTTTGGAAAACCTTGGATGAAATATATCTCACAGCCCTTCATTTTCTCAATGCATTATAATTAAAGAACCAGGACACCAGATATGTCAATAAAGTCAAGAGACAGACTAATTAGGACTTTAAACCAAACCAATCTGCTTCAGGTGACATTTACTTTTAGTCCCACGATTTTCATGCAAGGTGTTTATGCAGTAACCACCTCCGCCTTCCCTCCCTCTACCTATACTCAGAGGTTTTCAAATCCTGTGCCACTGGAGCCTGAACTTGGGATTCTCAGAGGTATTCAGAGAGCAGCTTCACAAAAATCAAGCCAAGGAGAAGCTGAATGCTGGCAAAGGGCTTTAGCAAGAGTTTATTTTGCTGCAAATCATGTCTATTATTTTTTCCTTATTCCCCCAGAGGTACATAGCAGACTTCTACCTCACACACATAACTAGCTCCACTGTCCACTGAAAAAGTTTAACCTTTTTTTTTTTTTTAAAAAAATGCTTTTTTCCTGTAAATCCTTCTCTAACAACAAACTTCTGAACAAAAATAAGAAATGTTTATGGCTTAAATGTTGTAATTTTCATACAGTTTGTAAAGAAAAGCTTTTAAATGACCAATTTCACAGCAAAAGCATGCTCAGTTCAGCAAATGGATGTCCATCTGAGACGTGAATTAGGAATTCTTAAGTTTCTGATCTTCTTATGAAATATTTTGATCTCCAAAAGGAGAAATAAGTAAAGGCTTAGAGCAATTTGAAAATGAAGAAAGATTAAACGTAGTTAATGAAGTCTGGAAATAATTTCATTTAATTATCACATCTTATATTTTCTCATTTATTAATCTTGTCAACTAAGTGAACCAAATTATGACTTTATCCTTTTTTATTTGGTACTAAAATATTTTGTTATGCTTATGTGGGTCTACTGAAGCAGCTAGG
This sequence comes from Chauna torquata, assembly GCA_013399475.1. Taxonomy (NCBI): domain Eukaryota; kingdom Metazoa; phylum Chordata; class Aves; order Anseriformes; family Anhimidae; genus Chauna; species Chauna torquata. Next base: position 138,137 of record VXAL01002973.1, read on the forward strand.
TGGTATTTCAGTTTCGAAGCATTTATTAAACAATCACGATGAAGACTGCTCGTAATGTGAACAATATTTCACCACAGCCAACTGCAAAAAGCAGGAGGATGGAATGTTATCTCTCAGATTATTATTTTAATCACACAGAATTGAATGAATAATGGAAATAGAAAAAAAATATGTACACGTAAACTGCATTATCAGACACAGACAGCGGAAGGCCAGCTACCTGAGCAATGAATTGGATGATGGCAGCCCTTACATCTCAAGTGTGAGGAAGTAAGCACTGCAGCAGCTCTTACTCAGACCACAGGGCCTTACACACTACAACACTGCGCTGCCCCCCCAAATGGAATATCACATTCTCTCTCTAACAACTTGAAACAGCATCTGTCATCTTTCACCCTTTCACTGGCACTGTACCACTAAGTGCTCTTGCAGAACATGCTAAGTTTAAAACCTTTGATCTGTAAGCTCTTCAAGTACCATTGTTATAATTACATGGGAGTCTCAGAAGTTTAAGGAGATCTTGCATCAAGTTCTGAGTGGTCAGTCCCCTTCTCTTGCACACTTTCAAAGGCCTTCATGTAAATAAAGATAATTGTGTCTGACTATTATGATGGCCAGATCTGCAAATTCTTCCCCAGGAGAAAAGGAGAATATGGGAATATAAATTGAGATATTACTTCACCAACTAATGGTACTGGTAGGTTCTCCAGAGGAGAGCAAGGCATGGAACCTGAAAGACTGATGCACCACGTGAAGGCAGAGCAGAGAAACCAACAAAGCCTAGTGTTTCCCTTCATACAAGTCAGCATCACTGTCCTTGCTAAAACTTATGAGGCAAAAATGCAACCAGAGGCTATTCAACTTTCAATAACTTTTCTTCACATGCTGTCACACCTGCCACTTAAGCAGAGCACTTACGTTAGTAATTTCCACTTTCAACAGATTCTTTACTGAAGTTAAAATGTTAGTGACAGATCTGGATTTTGCATGCATCCCTCCATTTCTTTGTTTTTTAAGAAAAGGTGGTACACTACTTTTTAGATTACAATTCTAAGTTATTAAAATAAGTTATTCAGAAACTATGGTTAGCACCCAAGATGCGGAAGTACAAGTTCTGCTTCACAGCCATAGGTAAATGTTACAGATACACTGAGAGCACTGAAAAGTGTATGTGGAAAATGGACTACCCAACATTCAAAAATGAGATCTCCTGCATTTTGGTGCATGAAAAAAGGCTAGAGTAACTTTTTCTCACATTGTGATGTCTTTGTAAAGAAATTTGATATTCTTTCGAGGAAGAAAGGGGAGTCAGTATAGCAGAGCTATAATTGTCTTTCACTGTTTACTAGATATTATCCATCTTAATTATTAAATTTCTTAAATGTCAGATGTGCTCTAAAAAATTAATCCATTACTGCATTAATCCAATACTGTGTAATGATACAATTAAAAACAAATCGAGAGTTACTGAGTTACTATTATCCAGAAATGCATATTAAAGGAAAAGTGTATACATGATTATCACAGATGTTTAACACATCTGCATCACCCACACTACTGGGTTCAAGAATAGTTCAAGAGATACAACTCTTGTTTCACCTTCTTAAATGACTTGACTTTTGAGTGCTTTTTAAAATCTCATCTTTGTTATTCTCTGGATTCTTTTTATTTCATAACAGCAAACCTCTTCAGGAATCAAAGGACCGAATCATTCACTGCATAATGCAATATGACATACAGCAAATTCTTCTGCCCATATAGCGCTGGATAGAAATAGGTCATATTGAGGTGAAGGCTCAATATTCCATTATAATAAAATAATGCCAATACTTAGCATGGCTTTCCATCTCACAGAATTTTAGAAACTATCATTAATCTTCATACTTTGCCATGAACCTGCATGGACTAAGTGAATAATATCTGTATTTCTTCCTTTTTGCATTCTTATGTCTTAAACTTAAAAATGCTATCATTCTGGTGGAGAAGCAGAGACTGTAAACTAATAATGGACATTATTTTAAGACACATTTTTATATCTTGCAGCTTTTAAAGCAACACTACTGTAAGGCCAGAGAAACAACAAGGTAGAAATGGTGTTCTGTATCTTGTTCACCTCATCGTTATATAATCTTGATATTAAATATTAAATTATATGAAAAAAATTATTTAAAAATGCCAGAATACAACATACTTTCATAATCCAGTCAAGAAAATAAATAAGAACCCTGCAAAACCACATTCTTACTGGCAGGCTTTAAAACATACAGATGATTTTTATTATTTGAGAACCAGGAAACTGCTAGGAATGTCGTACAATACCAAAATAACCAGAGCTTTTTGTATGAGATTCCAAAGATACTTCCCACATTTCAAAAATATTCTGAATTTTCTCCAAATGACAGAACAAGCAGCAATAGTTTAATTTCCCTGAACTGTAACACACACACGCAACACCCAAGTATTGTATTTCAAAGCATTTTAATTAAATCTGTATAACAAAACAAGGAATGCTTCACATCTTAATTGAAAAATCGCCAGCTAGAGAACTGAGAGACTGAAACAGTCTGGAACGCACTGAGATATAACTGAAGAAGAGAGCAGATGAGAGTATTTCAAATGGTCTCACTAGTCAGCAACTAGTGTAAATACTGCTATTCAAGTAACAGCATTTTAGTGATTAAGAGAAGAACTGATTTCTATTCTGTCCCTCCTTTGCTTTGAGAACTATACCTCATCTTTTGAGAATCCTTGGCTGAACACAAAACTTCATCATATACTCTACCAAATCAAAAGGCTTACTGTTGATGTAAGCACTTTACATGTTAGATACCAGCCTACAAGCAATACAAGATAAGTAGGTATTTATCATCATTTCTGCAGCTTTTATCTGTATTACAAAAATCACCACGTTCTTGAGGGTCCTTCTGAATGTATTTGGAAAGATGGGAAAGACTCGTATTTGTGGGCTTTGTATCAGGCTGTATGTTCTGTGCAGTTACACCAGGTGAATGCTGTAAAGAACAAGGTAACAGTTGAGCTTTACTCCATGATGAGAAATGAAGCAGTTAAGTTCTAAGATTTTGACATGGGAAACCTGCCAAGGCCAGATGGAAATCTCAGCTGTCATAAGCAAAGGTCATTCTGTCCTACTCAGTACAAGGTGTTGCTAAAATCCTGTCTGCTATTCATACAAGTTCATAATATCTATCCCTTTTAATTAGGAGCTAAAATGACTTGTTTATGTTATATATGATTTCCTTGTTTTTCATGGTCTTGTCTTCAGTTGGTTCTACTTTTTAATCATAGAAGTCCATCAGATATGCCCTTGAGGTAGTGCTGATCATATAGGTTCATATTCCTAAATAATTTGTTTAAGGGAAGCTTGGATAAGTCTTAAAGAGAATCTTTGATAAGCCTTTGTTCTTTTAAATCAATTTATCATAATGCAGCATTTTCAGAAAGGGTAATTCTTGCTGAATAAATGAAAGGTTTACTGATGACACTTTCATAGTGGAGTTTTAATGAAACTACTTCTAAAATACTTTTACGAGCCCTGTTTAACCCTCTGAGACTGTCTATGAACAGCTCTAATTAGCAAACATGCTTGATGTTGATAATGTTGTCCACTAGAGAAATGTACAGAAATACCTCTCATGTAACTAATCATTATAGAGTGGTTTGTACCTTTTTTTTTTTTAATAAGACACAATCCAAGGTTTTTATTATAAGTAGCTAAGATAAACAAGTAGCAATGACTGTTCAAGTTCTTCAAGCCCTGATGAAGACACATGTATGTAAAATGACGAAGAATGTTTTAAATGAGGAAATAATACCACAGCCAGTGGAGCAGTAGGAGAAATACTGGATTTGAAGGAGAGCAAAGAATGTTAACTAAAAGATCGGAAAAACTCTCTATTTGTACTAGAAATAACTAAGTAATAACTGAAACTTCCTTAAGACTTCTGAACAGATTAAACACATTCTGAAGCACCTTTAAGTCCTACTTTCTATAGCCACATCCCTTCGTCTTTCAATGAAGTCCTTTACATAAGGCTGTCAAGGCAATTACATAGATGTAGGAAGAAAGGTCCCTGCCTTTATTTATTTATTATGCCTAAAGAGCTCCGAAAAATTCTTAGTCAAATTCTTGGGTTCTGTCAAAAGTCTGAGACCAAGTAAAGTTGATCTCCAATTTCATTAAATAAAACCTGAAAAGTTCTAGTAGTTCATTATAAAGGCCAGAAAATAAATTCCTGTGAAGAAGTTAATTATCCCCTGGTCATTGATGGTGATATGATGAATTCATGTGAAATCAGAGTGTAAAGAACTATAGCTTCCAGGTGAACTATGAAAAGTGGAGGCAAAGATTTTGAAAATCCATTGGGTCAAAGAAAAAAAGGCAATTTAATTACATTAACCTATCCTGTCTCTCCTACCACAAATTCATTCAGCCCAGAGAAGAGGACACTGAGGGGAGGCCTCATAGTAGCTTCCTCACGAGTGGAGCAGGTGCCTGCCCAGGCACTGATCTGTGCTCTCTGGTGACAGCAACAGGACCCGAGAGAACAGCACAGAGCTGTGAATGGGAGGTTCAGGCTGGATGTTAGGAAAAGGTTCTTCACCTAGAGGATGGTCAGGCACTGGAACAGGCTCCCCAGGGCAGTGGTCATAGCACGGAGCCTGCCGGAGTTCAAGAAGCGCTTGGACACCGCTCTCAGACACAGGGTCTGATTTTTGGGTGGTCCTGTGTGGAGAAAGAAGTTGGACTCCACTATCCTTGTGGGTACCTTTCAACTCGGGATATTCTATGATAAAAACATGTAACTAACTGCTGTATCAAATAAGTCTTCCTATTGCCATGAGAGGAAGAGAAGCAGCATTTTGTACAAATTTAAAAGTACTCACCACGTCCTCATATCTTTAAGCATTCTTTCACTTTCTTACTCTCCCCAGTACTGCATCTGCAACTCACCCAGTTCGGAAGTTGCATGGTTAAGTACCTGACTTGAAAACACAAATTAATGTTTGTATTAATAAAATGTATGGCATTTTTCAAAGGAAATCACAAGGTTTGAGGCATACTATATTCCATCTCCTAAAAAGAAGAAAGGGAAACCACCTTGGTGCAAAGCCTTCTATTGGTATTAAATCTATTGCCAAACAGTTTACATCCTTAAATCCAGCCTATGACAATTTTAATGTGCTTGATGGCACATCAGATAGATATCAGACAAGAAAAGGCAAGAAATTATGCCAATGATCATAATTACATATAACACAGTCATCAGTGAAGCATCATGCCAGAAGTGGAATAGGTTATTTTTAGAGTTAGCTGAGTATTTTAGCCATTATTAGTTTCATAGTTTCTTCTTTCTCCTTCCTTTCCTAAATGAATACATCTATTAGCATTAGCATGTACAAAAAGAAGTCAACAGTCCTCCTTGCAAACTAACACAATATAACATTCTGCAGAGGGCACCCTTGGTACAGTTAGAACACATCACCTTTTTCCACTGCATCTCTCCTTCTCAATAACTTTAACTACATAATAACACATTTAAAATTGTAAGAGATATACAATAGTAAAAAAGGCTTTCTCTGATGGTAGCATTACAACGTATCATGTAGTCCTGTGAAAGAGAACAAAGTACACCTATACAGCGTACACTTTTCTTTTCAAACATCAATGCTTTTAAGTTTAATAACTGATCATTAATTAATTTGCTGCCAAAAACTATACACCAACAGTAGACAGTGTCTATCTGCTATTGTTATTTTTACTGCATTTTCTTCAGTATTGTTCCTTTGAAGGCTTCGATCTATTCAAAGATACAGGAAGAAACTTCTACCCTAAATGAAAGGGGCATTTCAAACAAACACGGTTATAGTAGCACATATCCTATATGACATAAGATTAAGACCTTAATATTTTAACAATGAGTTCTCATAATTGAGACAAGCTACTGTCTGCATTAGAGGTGCAAGTAAAGGCTCATTTACAGTGTTATCTAAAAGCACATTATCTCTGCATTGTCTTACTGCTCAAACTGTTCATACCCAATGCACTATTTCTTCTGCTGACACAGCTGCTTCTTTTCCAACACTGCTGCTCATATAACCTTTTTTCCCCCCTCCTTCAGAACCATAATTTCTGGGCAGTTTCACAAGAATTTTGATTGTTGTTGTAAAGTTTCTATCACTGCCATCTGACAGCTGTTTGCTGGCCTTTGTGAAATGAGTTGATGGTCTCAGTTCATTTCCTAACACGCAGGTGTTCACGACTTAAAAACAAAACATCACCTCTGTTGGCACAAAGACTTTTATCCAAGACAGAATGTAAGCATGTGCTCACCAATGGCTAAAATACATGCTTAGAGTACAACACGTGCTTAGAGTTAAGTGCTGTTTCGCGAGGGAGGCTGAACTTTGAAGACAGATGAAAACACCAACAGAGTGATCTCTGGTAGATAATCTTATTGCAAAAGATCTGACTGGTAATGGTGGGTGACTCCTGTCTACTATATTGTGAAGCCAGAATTTCATTGAAAGTCTCTGTGGTGACAAAGCTATGCTGGTACAGCTGTATCGATAGATGCACAGTAAGACTGCTTGTGAACTGGGGAGAAAAACATATGCAGAAGAAATGAAACTTGAATACTCATCAATGCAGGGAACACAATTTGCTAGCTACTGTAAAACTGGAACACTTCACTGTCAATTAAGAGATGTCCTACAACAAAGTAATCTGTAAGGCTGTTACATCTTCCCTGTGTGCATTTTCTTTACTAATTTAAAGATCAGCCTCCTTGAGAAAGAAGGAAAATGTTAGTTAAATTACTTAAATTCCCTGTGATAAAAGCAAAAAAATGTAAAATATCTCTATAGGCAGTTCACAGATGGGTACAATATAATCATTTGCCATTAGGAAACTTACTAGCCAACAAAAACCATGTGGCAATTAAGACATTTATTAAGAACACTGTAATCTGAATCTTTGAACCAATTAAAACATGAACTTTATTGAAGAAATAGTGAGGGGCAGAAGAATTTATTATCCCTAGAAATCTGGTAGATATGTGAATTCACATGACTACCACAATTTCCTCATGAGATGCAAGCCCTTAGTACTGTATCCGTGTCCTTTTTATTTGAAAATGAATGCAACTTTACACTAACGGCAGAGCATTCTTCTGAGAGTACCTACTGCTACTTAGTCTTATTTCCAGTGCAGAGTATTTTTTCTCAGATTCCATTAAATTGACTTGCTCTTCCTTTACGTTGATTAAATCACGCCAGCAATTGTTTTAATTTATGTGCTCTAGCTAACAAAGCAGAACACTCTTTCTATTTTTGGGCAAGGATAATCATAATTAAAAACACTTTAGCTGATCATACCAAACATCCATTCTGAAAATGTATAAATTACACCATAAGTATGAGTTATGATTTTTTACCTAACACATTTTTAAATGATACAACTTTGTAAGCTGATAGATGGTTTTGATAATACCCTAGCTACTAAAAACAGAACACCTAAGACTACCAACCAATGGCTCTGAAGACTTTATGGTAGCCAGATCAGGTTACAACTGCAGACACAAAAACATTTCCATACATGTACTAAAATCTAAGCTAAAATCTTCACAAGAATTAATGAGTAATCTAACCTAAGGTTTCTAATTTCCATTACTAAATAATTTTCTGTATTTTCTACAGCTACTGTTTTATAAAGTTTTCAGGGGAGAAAAATATCTTGGGTAAAAAAAGCTTTCCCTTTTCAGTTTTGGGTTTTGGTTTTGGTATTTCAAACAAGTTTAGAATCACTTCTCATCTTCAGTTACAATTGAACTCAGAAGCATTAGAACAGACATGAATCTTCATTTTCAGACATTCTGCTTTGCTTAACATACTGCATTATGGTGATAGTGCACACTACAGCAACCAATGCTAACAGTGGGAGAGAAGGAACTAAGCCTGTAACACTGTGCTGTGCCACAATGTAGTGTCAGATCTCTAAATATCCTAATTTCCAGGGAACCTAGAGAAATGCAAAGCTCTTCAGCCACAATCACCTTGGTGAACTTCATGTAAAACAAAAGATGAGAAGTAAATTTTAAATGACTACTTCTAATAAAGATCAAAATACTTTTAAGCTTGGGTGGTGTTTTGTCCGCCAAGGAAGGAAGAAAATTCTCCAAAGCAGACCCAGTATTTTATATGTCTGTATGGTAAAAATATTATCTTATTGCTATAATTGGGAGCTTACTACTTCTTCATGTATCTACTCACTTGATCTTATCCCTAAGTTTTTGACATCTCCCACAAGCAAACATATCCTATATAGGACGTTTTGCTTTAGCAGGTATTCATTTTATTGAGCTCCACTATAATTTGTTAGTCTTACACGATGCCTCAAGATGTTTCACACATTCTGAAAAGGAAGCTAAAAGGGAATAATTTGCATATATTACTTAAGTTGTGCATGCTGTAAACACTGATCTGCTAATAGAGGAGCAAAGGAAAAAGTTATTGTAAATTAGCACTTGAATTTATAGTTTCTAAGAATCACTTCCCAGGATCAATTTTTAAACTTGGTGTAGAGATTATAGCTTTGCTCACCACTGAGGCTAAAGCTTACTTCCACACTCCAATTCTAGTCCGTGACATTCAGTATATATTATGGCAATTTACAGATCATGAAAGCTCTTACTTTTGTTCTTTTGTAGTTACGCCACATTTATCACAAATGGTTCAAATCTCAGCTACTGCTCTTTGTTATGCAGACAGTGAAGATACATTTCACAATTTTGACCTGATATTTTAGCCAGCTCACACTGACACTCAAGGATGTTGCACTGACATTCTTGTGTAATGTTTTAAATAACTTTGAAGCCTTTTCTCCTCACAACAGTGAGAAGCTGTAATTTACCTAATGCCTGAGAATAAAAAAAAACAACAACAGAAAAGCCTATAAATCCCACCTTCATGCCAACCTCCACAAAAACTATCCCTTTTGGAAAGGTTCTCGTGGAGAATTACAAACCTCAGGAAATATGAATAAACATAAACGGTAATCAGCTAGATAAAATTATCACAGTATATATTAGCTCAAACTAAAATGTCACATTTAAAAAGCCTGCTGCCAAATGTGACAAATACATGAGGCTTGGGAGCACGTTTTTTTTTTTCTTTCACAAGCACACAGCACATAAAACTGCCACAGCCAACGTACCATTCTGATTAACAATGTAATTGCCACTGTTAATAAAAAGCATGCTAGATAAAAGGTACCAAATATTCCACAGATTGGCCACACTAAAGCAGTATGTCAGTAACAAAACATGGAAGAAGGAGGTGAGAAAGTATCTTCAGGATAAATGTATCTCACAGTCGATGGTTCCTGCATCATCAGCCCCCCAACCCAAACCCCCTCCACCCCCAGCACCACACACTTTTTCTTGTCAGTCATTCTTTCCTTCTGTTCTTCCCACAGGTTTTCTGGCTGTTCACACACTTTTCTATGCAAGACTTCTCTCTTCCTTAAACGACTGCATATACTGAACTTCCCTTCCATCTTCCTAACTGTCCACAAAGAGTCATCTGGTCTCTGGCAGGCTCTCTTCTCCTAGTTTTCACTCTCCTGGAATAGGCAGCTATGCAGAGTAGAGGAAAAGTCTCCTAGATGCCACCTGGAGAAAGTGATTTAATTTTGAATTTAAATTTAAATCTCAAAAATCAAATTTAAGTCCAAATCATGATAACCTCTCGGAGGAGAGCTTCAATAAGTAAAAAGGAAGAAATTAAAAGACTCTAGGGAGCACTGAATGCCATTTGAGAAGACAGAAGAAAGTCACATTGTCCTGAATCCAAAGGACTCACCTCAACTAATGTCACTAAGGTTCCCATGGAGAAGCTTAGTCCCCATACTGCTATTCACTACATAGAAAGACCTGGCAAGGACTGTGATCTTACTGACATCTCTGGTGCCTGAAATCAGGTGTGATTCTTCACCCCTCTTATCTCTTCTAAGTGCACAGAAAACCCCCATCGGAAAGCCCTGAAATTTTTACCTCCCAAGAATTATCTGTATGCTGGTAATTACTAGACAGGAATTGTACTGCTTTCCTCTGAAAACAGTTCCATCTGTCCAATTTGATGAAAATGTTAACATTATGTCATACATTATGAATAATGAAACAATCCTAAAAATAACAAAAAACTATGACCGATTCATCTACAGGGCTGGACAGCAGTTACACACAACCGTACTTTTGGTTTTCAATCTTTGTTCAAAACACAGTGTCTCTTTACTGAAGTTGTCTGATGTGCTATTTCATGTTATGACAAAACAAAACACTTTCTTCTATCATAGAATGCTCCATTTTTCATTGCTGGGATTTTTATTTTTAAGGATTTTCCACCCAAGCAAATGCTTTTGCTCTGACAGCATTTAATAACAAGTTTGACCTTGGAGTGTCTAAGTTTAAATGATTTCACAGAGTACACTACAGCAGAAAATCAGGGGCGAGGGATTCTCTTCCTTATTTGAATTTTATTATTTTGGGAGAAGGGGGAATCCCTTGTTTCACAGAAGAAATTACTTTTGAGCCATAGTGCAAAGACTCTTTGCATGAGTGCATTAAGAGCCACAACTTTTTATGCTTACTGCAGTTGATATATGACTGTCATTGTTGCCAAAAGTAACTGTGCTACCTCCTCCTGGGAATATCCCTGCAAACTTAGTACAGAAAGCTGAAAAGAACTGGTTTGTACTTAGAATGTGTTGGAGAAGGAATATTAACCTAACAGGTGGGACAGCTTGAACACTGTCCCTTCCTGACAGCCCCATGGGCTGATGCCGCTTAAAGAAAGTCTCTGTGTGAGACTGTAAGCCGATTCTTGATTTTTCTAGTGGTTTCATGTCCAAGGTAAGTTACCTCTGTGGTGCTGCACAACTCTTCCTCATTATCGAACATCACTCCCAAGAAAGATATAGGTTGTAATGCGGAACTATCAATGACTACAGTTTGCTCTATTTTATCTATAAAGTGAAATGTACTATTCTTTATATCTGAAGGGCCAAATATGCAAGTAATTAATTTAGATGAGTAAATTTCCAGAATTGATCCTATTCACATATTCAGGTCCTTTTTAATTTCTTAATTTCCTATATATACACCACACGAACTTCGAGAAATACTAAAGACACAGACATACACAGAGTAATTATTTCATTTTAATGCTCCGTAAGAATGAAAATTAACTTATGTTGCTGAATAGAAAAAAAACAATATTTTTGCACCACAATAGCTATGTTTCATTTAGTTATTACATAATTAAAAGATAAAATTATCTTTGAATAGAGCGGCATTAATCTTTCTTTTTTTTTTTTTTTTTTTCACCCAAAATAATATCGTCCCAACTACAACAGCACAGATGCAACAGTGGGACATGGTCCCTGACAGTCTAATCACTGGTTCATCTAACAACACTCACAGGGAGTCAAAATGTTGCTAAATCACTGCCCTTCCCTATTCAAAAAAGCCTCCAGGTGAACCGTTCCAGTGATAACAACAATGGAAAACAGTGCAAAAGAAATGATTGTCAGCAGATCTACAGAGAAAAGCAAAGCTGCACACAGAATATTGACTGCTGCAGGTAAAAACATTCCAGATGTACTCTGCATGAGACTTACACAAACCCTCTTACGTACCATGGAATAATGTTACATTTTACGGACATTCCATTTTCATGAAAAAAAAAAAGATCTTTAAATGTATGGGTTATTAACGTTCTGTACTGATCTAAAGGAACATGCATTTGACATGTTCACTGTGGTAATTTATTTAATAACCAATGTGTTTTGGCACTGATCTCTGTATAGGATACTGCTTTTTCTCAAGTAAACAAAAAGTATATACAAATTCTGCAAAAAATGGTTTTCTTGGTGCATCACACAAATTCACAAATAGTAGAGCAGAAAAAGAAAAGACAAAAAGATATAAAATCACAAAGACAATTGAAGTACTTTGACCATTTTGTTCTCTGTCCTGGAAAATAAAGATGCTGAAAAAATGACACCCATTTACTTGTTCATAAATTATCTTCCATTTGATAATGAAATTCCCCATGCAAACCTCTGTATAATTGTGATTTTGGTAGGGATGTGTATTCCATAATTTACACTCAGAGTTATAGTTTAACAGAGATACTCAGCAATGGCAGATAAAATCATCAAATTTGCAGTGACTGTCACTGGAGACTTCTGTTTCGAACACAAGTATTGCTTAAAAAAATGAAAACGTCTGTGCAGTTAAAAATATCAACGTAAGTACAAAGTAAAAGCCATAAATGAAACAAAAGGCACCAAAAGCACTGCATTTAATATCATTTTTTAGAATTGTTTAACTCACAATCACTGCAAAAACCATTAGATTTCACAAATGACAACTACTAACCCTTCCCTAAGGCATCACAGGGAAAACTGTTCACAAGCAGGCGTCCTCCACTTATCACCATCCTGACCAAGGACAGATGGATTCTTTCCATTTGTTGTCCACTCTCTCCCAGTTATTCAAATGTTTGATCTCAAGCTAAGAGACCTAAATACGACCCCACGACATGTTGAAATTTCTCTGTCCCCCATTACTAGGCTGCAGTGTTTTTCAACCAGAAGCACTCCAACTGAATTTGTACTTTGGAGCAAATGGAGCAAGTCACTGCTGTAATTTAACAGTAGCTCACTCTGTGAACAAACAGCACCACCATTACATCGCTCTGTGTTGCTACGACTGACCAGTACAGCCCCTCTTACTAAGCTACCTCAACTGCACACACCGCAACTAAGAAATGTTAGTTTAAAACTAAGAAAAAGGCACTGAAGGCAATGAACTCAGGAAGAGGTGAACAAGTGTAAGTCACATTCTTATTTACTACAACTGTGTACTCTTCTTAGTGAGATACATGATAAAAGCTAGGACAAGGACTTTCTGTATTTTACCATTTGTCATTTACATGTTTACTTCTGATTTTTTGTACACAACCACACAGGAGGTGAATCCCTGCCTGAACTTCCTTCTGTATGTTAGAAAAAGGTTCTTCACCGAGAGGGTGGTCGGGCACTGGAACAGGCTCCCCATGGAAGTGGTCACAGCACTGAGCCTGCCGGAGTTCAAAAAGCATTTGAACACCGCTCTCAGACATAGGGTCTGATTTTTGGGTGGTCCTGTGTGGAGCCAAGAGTTGGACTCAATGATCCTTGTGGGTCCCTTCCAACTCAGGATATTCTGTGACTCTGAATAAATTATTCTGCTGCACCCACAATGTAGTGCTGTTGTGGTTTTCTCTCAATTCAGACTGGTACAAAATGAGTTTCTCAGATTCCTTTAGAATGCAGAATAAAAATAACTTCTTCCCTATTTCTAAGAGAAATTGAAATTACAATTATTAGGAAATTTACACAAGTAGAGCTGGTATTAGTATCATTTACATTATATCAGCATTCAGAAGCTCAAACCATCAAAATCGTCCCTCTGTACTAGACATTCCTTATTCACAAAGCAGGAGATAACCCCTTATCTTGAAAGTCACACGACTGAATGGTAGAAGGCAGTATTAAACACTCCCGTTTCCCAGCTGGGGAACTGAAGCACAGCTTCAGTGCGCTACGCTGGTGGTCACACAGCAAGTCTGCAGACAAGCTGCACAGTTAGTCTTGCTCTGCACCTTAGACTGGGTCTTACCGACAGTCGCGACAGCCATTTCCGTGATTGAGTTCCACTTTTATCTGTTTTATTTCTATATGGACTGGCCACAAAAATATTTTGCTGAACAGGGTTGAAACTTTATTAAGCCTGAATTATGTCAAAAACAGTACTGCAAAGATTCTCTGGAATACTCCCATCTTCCAAAAAAAAAAAAAAAAGCATCCCAGTTCAGAATTTAACTCACTACCACTGCAGAAAATACACAGTGAAAAGTTATTTATCCCCATTTGCCAAAAATTCTGACATTTATTTACAATGAATGAGCAGCAGTTTGCTCTCCGCAGGAATAGCCAAGCACAGACTTTATCTCACCGGTGATTATCTCGTAAGACTGGATGTCATTCTCTGATTGACAGTTCAAGCTTCCTAGGTGGAAATAGATGGGTACAAACTTTTAATTGACTTAACTCAAACCAGATTTAGAGCTAAGACAATAAGAACTTCTCAAGTGTTCTTGCTAAAAGCATGAATTGGTGTTAGAGAGATCTTGTGCCAAAACGAAGTTTTTAGTGCTTTTAACTCCAAATCAAGTTAAGAATTCAAAAGCAATCACTTTTCTAAACATTGTTATTATAGTGTTCAGGACTCTGGACTGATAAAGCATCACAAAAATAATTAATTTCTGATGCTTACAATACTCTTTTTACATACCAGCTAAAGAAAAGATGTGGGGAAGGTGTGGGGCGGGGGTTGGGGGACGACGACTGTGAACATTCGGTGCAACTAAAATTGAATGAAGGGCAGAACACAAAAACGCATTTCAGGTCGCACTCCTCACTGCTCAGAGCAGGACCAAATAAAAAAAGTTGCCCTTGAATGTGTCCTGTCAAGTTCTGACTATTTCCAATGACAGGCAGACCATAACCTCTCTGGCTGCTTGAATATTCTCACCTTAAAAAAAGCTCTGTCTTATGTTTATACAGAATTTCTTGTATTTCATTTTTGTCCCACTGCCTCCTGTCGGCACCATCCTCTTTACTCAGTTTGGTATTTACACACATTGACAAGATGCCCTCAGAGCCCTCTCTTCTTGAGGCTAAACAATCCCAGCTTTCTCAGCCCCTCCTCATAGCAGGGAACAGGTCGGAGCACACCAGATGTGTCTCACCAACACTGAGGACTGGTGAAGAATCACTTCCCTTGACCCACTGGCAATGCTCTTCCTAATACAGCCAAGGATGCTGTTTGGTGCCTCAACTTCAAGGGCGGATGGCTGGCCCGTGGCCAACCAGGACACCCAGGAATCCTTCTGCAAAGCTGCTTGCGGGCCAGCCAGCCCCAAGCTTGTTTGGGCGCACAGGATTGTTTTTCCCCAGGCATGGGACTTCACATTCCCCTCTGCTGAACTTCCTAATGGTCTTGTTCACCCATTTCTCCAGCCTGTCCAGGTCACTTGGAATAGCACCACAACTATCTGGTGTTATCTTCATTTCCAATACGATGGACAACAGACAAGTCTAAGTCTATGATAGCAATGGACCTCAACTTTATGAACAAACTTTTCATCAAATAAACGTCACTTTCTGCAGTATAGATAATTTATTCTTTGTGTATAATTGATTTGTGCCTGCACTTAAGAATGTCTTTTGAAATCCATATTATAACTAATACTTTCACATAGTAAAAAGCAACACTTTAAATTAAAAGTTAATTATTTTCCATTATTCAACATTAGTAGACAAGGCAAGAACTTTAGCTTACTGCCAGAACATAAAAGAAGTTATTCTGAACTTATAACATACGGGTTTACCAGCTTAATGTCAAGAAGCAACCCTGTAAATTAAAAACTAAGTAAAAGGATTATAGTGTATCATTGTTTAGAAATTTTGCATTACTACAGATGATAGTTAAGGGAAGTGAAATATTTTTGCAACATTTTCCAGAAACCTGCAACTGTAAATCAAGTGCTTTTATAGCAGCAGCACAGTATATACTGTAATAACACTAGCCATAACATCACTAAGGCTTTTGAGACTCTTACTGCAATATACTGCTGCATTTTTCAAGGTCTTGTAGCAGGTATTTCTAATTCTTTCTTTCTTCCTTTTATCATCAGTACACAAAAGCCCACTTCACCTAGCTTATCTAAACCACAGCTAGAATTGGTAAATCACAGGTATGACAGAGAAAGGGAACCTCATTCAGTGCAGATATGTAAAGATGCTACGTTTGAGGCCTCTTTCAAGCAACTGTTTCAGAAATAGAAACCATGTGTCTGTAACATGACATTCTTTGCAGCTACTTCAGATTTGAAGAACAAATAATTTTCATATGGCATTTGAAATAATGAGTGCTGACTTTCTACCAATGCAAAAAGTTTTTTAAATGAACAAAACACTTGGAAATGAACACCATCTAATTCTGAACGTATTTACCCCATAAAGAAAAATCATTCTCACAGTAGGCTAGAAGACAACTAATACTAAACTTTAAAGATGGAGAACTATAATCCCTTATGGAGGGTACAGAATAAATACAAAAGATACTAACAACTTAGTTATAAAAGATATTGCTCTTGAACCATTCAGTAGTCCAGGGTCTAAATGACTGAAGAACTTAATTCTCATTTTCAAGAGAGATGCTCTAGCTAAGATTGTGAGTAGGATTCAGTTTAAATTATCTTTGAAAGAAATAAATTCCACTTCAAGCTTCACTACTACTTTTTGTCCTGATCAGGGGAGAAAGTGTTCGAGCTTGCAGCGAAGGGATTTAGAAATGCACATGAAATTGCCCGCAGCCAGGCACACAGCAAGAGGCAAAAGTGTCAGCAGAGCCAAGATGTCAGTGCTATCAGCTTATGCTCTCCTGCCAGTGTTTCATGCCTCAATATCAGGCCAGAATTTTTAGATCTGTTCTATTTAATTGGCCTTTGTGATGACTGAGTACTATAAAAAATACAGGAAAATCACTTTGGGGCCATGTCTGAGAAAGCAGTCTAATTTACAAAGTTCTTTCGTACACCTTTCACCACTTGCATCAAGCACACCCAAGCCACCTGCTGATTTATGTATTGCCAGATGAACTTCACACCATCCTGTGCTTGACCATTTCAATATTTAGTATCTATCAGGTAATTCTGCCGACAAAGAACTGTTTGCACTAGGGAAAAGCAGTAAATTGAAATAATAAAAACAGAACTGCCCTCAGAAAAGGTGCCTTTAAAATACAATCAGCAAAGTAATTAAACTAAGGTGAAATTGCAGATCCCTAATGTTATTGATTTCTCATTATAGAGTTTTTCCACAAAAATCTAACTTTTCCCACACTGCTGTATAACTCATATCATAGTACAGATGACACCAAAAGAATGGATGCAGAATAAAACGTTTCAGATGATTATATGAAATTCCAGTTTAGCCTGTAACAATTATTTCCAACATAGTTTACACAGTGTGAAGCATTTTTTTTTTTTTAACCATGTGAACTCTTTGACTACAGTGCTGAAACCATGAGAAAAATTTTCCTTTCAAGGAATCAAATCAACACCTTTTCCCAGCGTGTTAACCAGATAACAGAACTAAACAGAATCTAATTTCCTTACATCAGCTGGGGAGACTGTGCCTTTTACATTGTATTTCTTTAGTCAGAAGTGATGCAATCTGAGCACAGATGGCAGGTGCAGTGTAAAAAGTCATGCCTAAATATACTTGAACATGTCTGTAAAAATCAAATCTCTGTGGTATATAAAAATTGAGGCCTTTAAATCACATCTAAAAAAGCCTCAGAATGTTGTAAGATTATACGCAAATCTGTGCTTCCCAAATCCCAGAAACTACTCTTGAAAACAGACTCCTCCCTTTTGAACAATTTTCTTTTGTCCTTGAACTAATTTTCTTAACAGATTATTTGGCCGCACCTGTCTTTATGCCTTGCTTCTCTCTACGCAAACTCACCTTGGAGAGCAGAAAGGAAAATAAACTGTTCATAATAAACTACCATTTATGCATCAGTCAGCTAACGGCTACTGTATCAGAAAAAAAGTACAGCATCCTAACTCTTCCTCCTAGTTCATTAGATGGCAACAGGCTGAGATGCTTTCCCTCATGAGGGTAAAAAATACACATGTAATCTTCACAAAAGTAGAGCTGTTCCCCTCACATAGATAGGTGAGAGCCAGTCACCTGTGTTAGAAGTAGGTAACCCATCCTTGGTTAGGCTGACTGCACATCACTGCTCTGCACGCTCTGTGCACGTGCCACCTGACAAGGAATGCCTAACCTCCGGTCATGAGATACGGAAAGTCACGTAATAGCAAGGGCAAGCCACCAGAGAGCCAAGTGAATCAGGATGTTTTCTGTCACGTGGGAGGAACATACCTGTAACAGAATGGTAATTCTGTCATGTAATGACTTTATATTTGATGACACGAGAAGCTGAGACCTGTCCTGATGGGATCGTTGGATACTCTTCATTTGTAAGTTGTTAAAACACACTCACTGTAACCCCCTCCAATCAAGTGTACACTGAAACACTACACTGAAACATCTCAGTGAATGCCAGAGAACCCCTGACTTCTGTGGTGCCAGCTCCTGTGCAAGCACAACAAGAGTTCCTCTCTTTCAACGCTCAAAATACAGCACAGGAGGGAGCAGGAGTACAGGCGCCTGAAAGCTTTGGTTTAATGGATTCAGCACAGGACTTACTGAGGAGTGACCTATTGTTACCCAGCTAACCCCACTTAACTCAGAACAGTCTAAGATAACATTCATTCATAAACTCCAAAACAGACTGCTTAGCCTATTTACTATAACCGAAGCAGGGACATTTTGAAAAACCCTATGCTTAGCCTACTTAGGATAATACTACACAGACTTATTCCCCTGTCTTGATGCCTCTCTTCTGACAAAATAGCAGTCAGATTCAGTCTTCGTGTATTCCTTACGCCTCAGATTGTGTTTATTCAGAAGTCTCTGCCAACACAATTAGAAATACTCCATTATCTGCACTCTAATGTAGATTGGATTTGTGCTTAAACCATTTTCCCTCACCAGCTTGGAAAGTGTTGGCTTTTATGGCTAGTCTTCTGTTTGAAGTCTTTGGAGTAGTCCAGAGGGCTTCAACATCCCCATCTCCTCCAAAACTTATTCTGTTCTCTCCTTAAACAGATTATCCAGGCACTTTCCTAATTTAAAAAAAAAAAAAGTTCCCCTGACTTAATCATGTATGTCCTCATTAGACCAAGAGCCAGGTACAGCCATCAACCAATGCCTTGCTTCGACCAGGTGTATGATACCGCTCCTCCCTCCCTGCCCCAGCCCAGCCGCGCAGTTCAGCACGTCTCACTGCGGAGCATCACTGGGCCCTACCGCTCCCACCCAGCTTCAACATGACATGTGCATAATTACATGTGCACCTCAGTACCGGCTCCTGACTGAGAGAAGACATGATGGCAGTTAACTGGTTGCTGCAGTTCAACCTGGCAGGCAGCTCAGTGCCACACAGCTGCTCACTCACTCTCCCCAGGTGGGATGGGGGAGAGAATCAGAAACTCATGGGCTGGGATAAAGACAGTTTACTAGGTAAAGCAAAAGTTGCGCGCACAAGCAGAGTAAAACAAGGAATTCATTCCCTACTTCCCACGGACAGGCAGGTGTTCAGCCACTGCCAGGAAAGCAGGGCTCACCACACTTAACAGTCTCTTGGGAAGACAAAGGCCATCACTCCCAATGTTCCCCCGTTCCTCCTTCTTTACCCCAGCTTTTGTTGCTGAGCATGATGCCCTACGGTATGGGATATCTCTTTGGTCAGTCTGTATTTATTTTACCAGTTTGGCCTGACTGACTGACTGATTGTGTAAGTCTCCTAGCTTTAAGCAACATTTAAAGAAACTATCTCGCACGTACTTCTGCCAAACCGTAAGACCACAAGTTCACAAACCCCATGACATAAATTACTACATTTATGGCATATGGTTGCTTTTTTGAAAAAATGTGTTCGTATCAATTCAGTCACTCAATCAATTCTCTCTCTGTAGGGCACAGACTGTAATCACTTGATAGCCTCATATTCTTCATCTAATACAGCAAAACTGTAGATTAAAAAACCAACTCCGAAAGACTTCATCTTAAGAATATACACATATATATGCGCCGTAACAGACCACTGGCAATATGCTTGAAGAGCTTTCAACCATGTCAATTAGGAACAGATAGTACAGTTATATGCCTACAGAAGTCGTAGTACAGTACCCTGCATACAGACGGATGAACCACTGCAACAAAGTCCCTTCTGCAGGCACAGGAAGCTTTCAAAATAATCTGCCCTTTAGTCATTACAAGATTACTTTTATTTTAATGGATGCTGGTGTGTGAAGGAAAATACAGAACCAAATTTTATTTCTGAAATGTCTGCATCGATAAAGGTGCCTAATTAAGGTATTCACGAAAGTATACAAAGTTAACCTAACAGGAAAAATCTAGAGAGTACTATTACATTTCCCCATTAAACTAATTTAATTTGGTTATAACGCAAATTCTAATAAGATGATATTATTAACTAGTTCAATTTCAAAACGTCTTATCTTGTTTATTTTTATTATGTTACTAAGCAGAGTAGCAATTGACTTAATTTATTTTATTAAATAACATTTCTCAATCCATTTTAAAAGGGACAATGGCCTATTTCTGTCCTTAGACAGTTATTGTTTTAAACAATACAATGCACTTAAGTTGTTGTTTATTTTATTTTATTTATTTATTTTACCAGTTTCAGAAACTAGCATTCAAATCTGTACATACTCTTTCTGCTCAATTCTGGCATTTGGCTTGCAGTTGCATCATTTATAAGTGTTAATATTATTACTACTCATGAATAGGGACAAGATCTGTATTTCAGTCAGCTACCTGTTTATTGTTTCTTCCCTTCAACTTTTACAAACAGACAATACAGACTACTTTTCAGTATCATTTAAAGGAATTATTGACAAAAAATGATGAAGCAATGCTTCATCGTTCTTCTTGATGGAAATGAGAGAAATTTCCTCCACAAGGTGTTAAGGTACTTCCTGACTTTCTTCAGTCATGTTGTATTCAGTATACAGAACACAGAAAATGTAACATGTAAGGCTCCAGTGGCAAATTCAGAACTTCCCTGTCTAAAATCTGGACATAGCTGGCTAGCATAAAACAATTAAGGGAAGTTATGCAGTTTGCTAATCCTAGGGCTTCAAGACATTTCACCCCAGGGGTTCTCAGCATATACTGGGTACCACCAACAGCGTACAAAAGCAGCATTCAAAACCGTGACCCATGAAGACACAGCATTTCAGTGACTGGAAGGAATCAGACACCACAACCATTGCCAACTTTATTATCTAGTGAAGGAGTCCTTAACCTTGGCTAAACGCCCTGGAGCAGGAGTCTAGTAACACTGAGATCACAATAAAGGACATGCAGGAAGTCATAACGCCTGCAAGCCGAATGAAATAAACCCTGTGCACATTTCTGTACCTTGGCAGTGTTAATTATCACTTCTGATTTCTTTTCTTCCCCTATTGTTATTAGCACATTCTACTCACTATCACTTCACCTGCACCTTTTTCCTTCCTTCCTTCCTTCCTGAAAGGCTGTTCCCATTCACACAGCCAACTCTGTGTGTTGAAGCTTCATCATGTTCTCCATAGACTCATCTGATCTGCTAAAATATTGATATTATTTAACATGGTATATGCATTAGAAAAATCAATAAAGACAAAGTTTTGAGGTCCATTATATTGATATGGTTCAAAACTCAGAATGTTAGCAAGAAGGTTATTCACTGTCAAACCAGAATGAAACCTAGGTAAAAACAAGCTACTTCTGTCAGCAACAGACAAGTCATTTTCCCCTAAAGGCCTTCATCAAAGAAACAAAGTAAATAGATAATTGATAATATAACAAATGTATATATAAAATAATTATAAAATATAAATAAGTAAAAAAAAAATATTGGCATAAACCAAGGTTGTCCACTATTCCTACATTTCTTTTTGTCTCACTACAGAATATTCCAAAACTAAACATTCTAGTCACAGAGGTCAGATCAGTTTAAAAGCTTCCATCTGCTCTGCCACATTGATTTTCTAATGCACATAACATGTTAAAATGAATATAGTCAATAGTTCAGCAGACCAGACAAATCGGAGTCCAGAAAGGCTGCACAGACTATCCTGATGCTTCACCAATCACGACTATGGCCTAGTCTCAGGAGAATAACGGGATTTAATTTAATGTCAAGGGATTAAGTTTTATATTTTATTAAAAGTAAAGTTAAACACTTCATAGGCAATTATAAGCACTATAATATGCCAGGAAATACACAAAACTAAAAATAATAGTTTTGATAAAAATGGTATTTTAAATCAGAAAGTGTGAATCAACAATGAAAGTCTTGAGAAATGTCACCAGCACCTCCCCTCACGTGTCAGACAATATGGGAAAGGGGTAACAATTTGAATGGTAAAGAAGAGAACAACTTAAGATCTCATCAGACTTGTAAGAAAGCTTCTCAGAATTCTGTTCAACCAGTCAGGTATAATATTTCTTGATAAACAGGTATGTTTATTGCCATATACCCTATATTTATTGTAGGACTACAACTGCTATCAAAAAGCCAACATTATAAATGTCATGAACTTGCTTTAGCATAAAGTTTTCTGTTAAAAAAAATGTGAACTTTAAATCTTATTAGAAATACTACTCCAAAAAGGTGCTTTTTGATGTTTTTATTTAATAAAAGAAAAAGGCTTCTGGGCCAGTGTACATGAAAACTAAACCGCAGCACTGGACAGGCATTCTGACGTGAAGCTCCAGCATACCCTTGACCTCAACAGGCTTTATCAGCCTGACTACATAAGCAATTGTCATGGCATGCTTGCACATAAAAGTCGGAATAGGAGATTTCATGGTGGCGTTTTACTATCAATTTAGTTTTGTAGCTGTGGGAAACATTCGAGATTTTTTTCACCTCATGCGAGTTGCACTTTTTAGGTGTCTTTTCCCTACTGTTACCTACTCAGAAAAACATTATAACGTAAAACATATTTTTCTGAAACAGTGGTTATCTGATTACACAAACTTCCTCTCATAATCTTCTTTAAACAGACTCCAAAATAGCAATACAACACCCTAGCCTATAAAACAAACACTGAATTAAAGTTTTTGGAAACCCCCAAATTCTGCAGTTCTGGAGACTGTGTCCATTCAAAAACGCATTTCTTTGATCATATGATTTTAAGTACAAAGTTTGGAAGGAGTAATCTGGGTTCCCTTCAGCTGAAAGATCCTTTAAACTTCAGGAAATGTGAACCTGTTTTTCCTACTAACTGTCGTAGTGTATGATGACACAGTACTTTCCTGCACTTCCTCTCATGTATCAATGTATTAAGAGTAATGAGAGAAATTTGCTCGTTAATCCATTTATCTAACAGTTCATTATCATCATCAGGGTCAAAATATTAATGACCTTCATGTATTAGAAAAAGAAAAGAACACTAGTAACACAAAGCAAATGCTAGTCACTTCTGAAACAGAGATGAAGTACATGGATATCCACTGACACTGTCTCTTGCTCCACTGACACATGCCTAAGTGTCATAAACTAGTACCTAGTTAACAAATATAGAACAAAAAATTTACAATGATATTAGGTTTAAAATTAGGAGTTTAATTCACTGACAGTGGCTTACGTTATATATCAGATGGTTGCATTTATCTGCAGTGCAAGCATTTGTTTCACTACTTCAGGGCAGTATTTCTATAAGGCTGGTATTTCAACTATGAACCAATGTTAATAAATGTTAAATATATAACAAAAACATAATTGTCAAATATTTAAAATAATATTCAATAAATATATTAACAGATTTTTCACATATACGTAGGTCTCATATCAAAAATTACTTCAATTTTATAGACAATGAAAACAAAGTAGTTGCATTTAACTAAAACTAAATAATTGTTAATATAAAAAACCCTATCATTCTAATCACAAACAAAGTCATGGAGAAATCTCTCACGGTCATGTATACCCTCAGTTCAAAATGATTATGCCCTTATTTTTCCAAACTCTACTTTTGTCCTCTTCCTTCCCTCCCCTTTCCTCCATAAATAATGTAATCTCACTGTTGTTATTATTTGTCAGGTAGAAGGGCAGTTAACACAAGAAGTGCAGATAGAATTTCCAGAAGTATTTGCTGCATCATTCCTAGCACAACTGAAAAAAAAATTATATAGGACATTAATTGTATCAGATTATCACACACTGAAGCAAGTATAGCCCCAGCTATTGGCTACTTTGAGAAAAAACTGAATCGTAAGAACTTTGCCATCATCCTTGTCTGTAGCAGATTCTGAAGGAGTTTGTAACTATGCACTGAACACTCAAACTTCAACCCAGACATTGGTCAATTCCTGTAAAAGTCACATGTATAACACAGTTTTTTGCCATTCAGCATCAAATACATGTAACTGTACATGTTTGTATGCCTGTAAGATAATTATTTTGCCACATGGTAAGACTGCTAAGGTCTCATATTTCTCATCTACTAATAACATTGTCGTCATAATGAAAAAAAGTGGTTTTCCTGAAGATATCAACATTTGTCATTGCACATGATCACTGCCGCCACTCCGAATGGGTATCAAAGAAAGTGCAAATATAATTTCAAGGAACCATCAAAAGACAGATTTAGTCCCACATCTTAACAAAGAAGTGCCTACACATAAATTACTTATTCTCACTACTGCTAGCAGAATTAGAATACAGCTACTTTGTAAAGCTCAGGCAAGCCATTTCAGACACAGGCTGAAGGTGTTTAACGGACTGGTAACCTACACACTTTAACTTGGGCTGAACATTGTGGGTTGGCTTTTTTTTTCTTTTTTTTTTTTTGTCAATTTGCATTTATTCCAGCTTTTGTTGAATGAGTCACAGTCCACTTATTCTACATTCTCATAGTGAGTTCATACTCACTATTGAAGTAGAAAATCAAATTTACCCAGGCCCAAATGAAAAGAAAGCATATGCAAGTTTTATCTATGATCCAAAAGCACAGCATTGTAAAATGCTTTGAGGAGCACCCAGAATCACATCACCAAGGTCCACGCATCACCTAAAGCAAAGACTTGTGGATTTCAGAGCCTGTGAAGCCTAGCTGCATCTATCCCATTAGACATGTCAGAGAGAAATCTGCGCATGCGTTTAAGCAGGTATCTCTCAAATGCAAGAACGAAAAAACAAACAAACCAAATAACCCTAATTCAATTATTAAAGAACAAATTTCATTTATATTTCTGGATACAATACACTTGATAGCAAACTTTTGCATACTTCAAGGAGAAAAATATTTTACCTGCTTTGAAATATTTCTAGTCTCTTCACTTTTTTTCTAGACTCACTTATTTAGATACAGTCATCACAAGACTTCCACACCTTCCATTTCTTTTAATCAAAATGCAAACTGTGCATATATTAATTCAGTGGAACCTTAGTCTTAATAGAATCAGCCTTCTTCATGAGTTTTAACTGAGTTCCAGTGGCTTTGTTTTAAGCCTTATCAGCCCATTTCTACATAACACAGCAATAGCTTTTCTTGGGACATTTCCTCCTAGATGCTTGCCCTGAATAATTCTCACAGTTGAAGATGAAACACTCCCTTTCGAATGTTTAAATGATGTGAACTTGACCTCTCCAGCATCTACAACCTTCTGTGACTTCAACTGTGGCTGTGGGGGCTGGGGGGTTGTTTCTTTCTTTTACATCAGCATTAACAACTACATTCATTCTTTTTTTCTTGCAGAATGACTTCACGTTTACAGCTGACACCCTTTCCTGCTACAGTACTCATCCTGTGGTCACTGCAGATCCCATTCATTTGTTTTAGCTTGTTTCTTGGTAGACAAGTATATTAAGAATTTCAATTTACTTCAGAACTTTGCATTATATACCAGAATGCACAAAGTGAATAAATTGCTGGGTTGCTCTTCTCTTTGTTGAACACACACACACACACACACACACACACACACACACACACACACGAACCACTGTTCACCTCTGTATACTCCATGAGGAGGACTTGTTTTTCAGTCATCTCTGGTAAGAAAATATAGAGTTATTTTGATATCATCTATGATCAAGACTCCAATTAGTTTTCACTGACACAATCTACGTGCTCATTTCCAGGACTGTTGGAGTGAAAAAATTTACTCACAGAAATTAATTTGTGTGAGCTAGTGATGGATAACACCCATCCATCACAGCTCTAGGTACTTAAATCCTTAGAAACAAATGGTAGAGTCTATAAAATATAACAAAGTACTGATAAACTTTACATCTAGAATGCTGCAAATGCTGAGTTATTTCCACAGAAGGCAAATTCAACACACAATGTAATTCATTAAGTAAACGTAAGTCTGCATGAATGTCAGCTTTGCAAAATACCGCAGGAAATACAGCCAAAAGAAGTAACCACTAGTGTATCTTCATCAGAAGGTTAAAGCAGTATCAGTTCTACCTGGACCCCTGCTCCACGCTCTCAGCAGCAGCAGCGGGACAGGCAGAGGAACACTGCCCACTCAGTTCCCACTGACCTGCGCCTGTGAAAGTGATTTCCATAACACAGAGAAGAGGAGTGCCAACAGACTGTCTGGAGGATAGGGACGAAAAGGTTGGCTATTACATAATGAAATAATGGTAATAATAGTAATAATAACAGCACTTCATCACTAAGCTTCCTTAGAAATTTTGCAAAATTGAATACTGTAAATCAATTCTGATTCTGGAGATACTGCTGTAACTCTCAAAAAATTTAATTACAGGACCTGGTATAATACAAAGGCAGTTTTCACAAGAATCAAGATTCAGTATGTTTACAGAAGTTTTTTAATGTCTTCGTTGTTCTTTTATATATGAGAGCTCCATTCTGCCAGGCCAGTAAACGTCCTGGTGACTCATGCTGATGGATGTTGCTTAGCAAATCCAGTTTCTTCCCAAAGTACTTTGACTCATTGGATAAAATACATTTAAACATTTGGTTGTGTTTTTGTTTTTTTTTTTTTTGCCTATAAAGTGTCTACCATCTAAAGTGTTGCTGTATTTCTTTTTCTAAGCACTTAATCCTAAAGAGAAAAGCCCAAAGAAATGGCTCTGCTTGCAATTGAAAAGAAATGATCAAAACATCAAATCATTTCCTCAGCATTTGCCCTAGAATTTTGCCTAGCCCTCGTGAGTATTGAGAAAAAAGAAGCATCTGAAACCAGTAAGAGCACAGAAAAGATTTTTTTTCTTGTTGACATAGCTGTCAACATTTCTCAAAATAATAGTAATAATTTTATCAAAACAAAAAGCATCTTTAATGAAGCTATCTACATTGGAAACTTGCTTCTTACCCTTTAGTGAACAATTTGTTACAGAGACTTCAATGCTCTTGTCTTCTAACTGACACATTTTTATACCCAGAATGTTTTTTTTCTTTCTTTGACTATATCCTGTCAGGCAGGACTTAGATACAAAACAAAATTAATTTTGTTGAATCTCTAATTTGATTCTGTTTATTAAAAAAAAAATCTGTCAAATGATTCAAACCATTCTGTCAACAAAACAGCTCTGGCTACTTTCAGATCTTTTCTGCAAATGTAATTTACAAAAGAGTATGTTTTCTTGAAAATTTATTCATAATTTTAAAATGTATAGTTCAAGAGCCTTATCTCCTAAAGTGCTGAATGCCTTTGTTAACATCTTCAACTCTCTCTGAAGGCACAAATGTGAAAGAAATTGTGTACTTTGCAAATTCATATTCTAAGCCATCACATATATTACAATTCACTTTGTCACAAACTATTTCTTAGTCTGTCGCCAGCACGTCTAACTTTTATGACAATACATCCTGCAAAGGGGTTTATTAGACAAGACAGACTTTAGTTATTTGTTGGTGGCATTAAATCAAAAAGCCAGATTTGCAAATGAGATAATTTCTTCCCGATTTTTGTAAGAACTAGGTGTTCTTATGTAATTTCATATGCACCCATTAGCTTTTCAAACAAACTGTTGACCAAGAAAATTAGTTTCGGGCAAAGTAGAAATCCTGTAGTATTTTACTATGATAAAAAATTTACAAAAATGCCCTTGAAATATATTTTTGGAAAAATATATTTTTTTTTCACTTTGGCTTTCATTTCTGCATCATGAATGCATATCTAAGAGAGAAAACAATAGCTGAGATCAACATTAGAGTCACTTCACAGAGCCTGACTGTACTGTTAGAAGTAGTATATCTGCTTCCAACAGAGTAAGAGTCTGGAAAAGAGAGTAAAATCACTCCTGCTTATACACAGCTATGACATCTGCTCAAGACAGTCTCATTCAGTGACACTTCTCAATTTTTTTTTTTTTAATGGTAAAGGGGATAAGTTTGAAGGAAATTGAAAAATTGATTGCACAGTGCATTGAAAACCTCTCCATACAACACTTTAAAGAGATTCAAGGTTCTTTTTTTTAAATTTGTCTATATGACTTTTTTGGCACAAACATAGTATATAGGCTATGTATGTACCTTAGTTTTCAAAATTATTGTTAGACTTATAGATGAATGCCCTGCTATTTTTCACTGTTCTTTCTTTAGCTTAAAGAACATCAGATATAGCTTAATTCTAGCACTGAACGGACAATACATTACCCTCCAACAGCAGTTAAACTCTTAAATTAAAGATGTGCAGTCAATTCCTATCGGTAGCTATTATTTTTCCTGTTCAAGAATAAAAGGCCCCTCTACACAGTATAATGAAACCATATAACACCCATGTATACACAATAGTATAGCACTGAATACTCATCAGCATAGAGCCTAGATTGTCAAATAATTCTCAAATTCCAAAGTCACGTACAAGGAATAAGAGAGTGATTCCAATCAAAGGCATCATGATCTTGAAACTTGTTTACAGTATAGACTCTATACATCATATTAGTGACAAAAAAAAAAAAAAGCCTGGCTTTCTTGATTTTAAAAGGATTTTCTTTTTTTTTTTTGGTTACAGTTCCTCAATGATTTCAATGAGACTTGCATTCATAAGTCATTTAACTGCCTGTGCAAACTACACGTACTAGAAATTTCACATTCCTATAAAACTGATTTCTGTCAGCACAGTGAATACTTCCCTAACAAAGAATCACAAACAAAAGTCAAGAGAAAAAAAGAGCTACTGAGATGACAGCTCTAAGTAAATCAAAGTAGTTCTAATGAATTCAGTGGAGCAAAGCCAATTCAGGGATGCTAAAAATCTGTCCCAGTATATTGAACAATCATTCAAAATTGAGTGTAGCTGTTTTCATAAACATAATGATATGATTTTAAGATCAGTTGATTTATTCAGTTAATTAATTTAGATATATCTACGCATAGCACAAAACATGTTTTCACTAGAATAAAAAGGACAACTCTATTGATCATGAGATGCTGAGGTATTGTTAGCTTGACACATCAGATGGAATTGGGAAGGACAGCCTATATTCTCCTAGTTTCATGAAATTCCTTATAGCAATTTAGAAGTTTTTTTCTGGTCTATATCAAATCCCTAGACTCCCCAGTAGGCCCTACATATCCCCAGCAGAAGACACTGAGCCTCAGAAGAGGTATATACCCCTTCAAAAGAGCCCATTCACTTAAATGTTTTGTCTGCAACGCGAAAGAGTGGAAAATACGTATTCTGTGGAAGATGGTTGTGCTGTCCCCTTCATCCTCATCATGACTAAGAAAGAAAAGACAATATATGCAAAATCTGTCAGGAATTATCTAAGGTAAGATTACGGCCAAAGATAAAGTCTTACACAAACCATCCTCTGTTTCTAGCATACTTTTGAGAGGCTGGGGGACTGTTGTAACATTTTCTGTAACATTACATGTTCAAGGTAACAAAAACAGAAACTGCATGATATTTTCTTTCACCTTCACATCTTTTTACTTCAGGATTCCTTCAGAAATTTTCTCACTGTTTTAAAATGCAACAAATCTAGAACTATTAGGTCAACAGTAACTACTTCAGTTTTTACCTCTTTAGCCAATATTGCAAAATGTTCTCAAAGGATTTACTGAAAATATTTTTTCTTTTCATCAGGCTTAGAGTTCTTTGCTTTGTCTTTTTTTTTTTTTTATATTTTAACTATCATTATTGTTAACTACATATGCAATGTCTGATGATACATTATATAATTTGCAGTATTTGGTGAATTCAGTGCCATGCTATAGCACTGTGTTTAGTGCTATGCTGTCACTTCTTGCACAACAGTCACATTTCTAACTGTGGCACTTCATTCACAGAGCAAGGACTACACTCATGAGAATTTACACTCCCATACCTGCAAATGGCTTCAATTTAAAGATAAGAGATCAGAAATGGCAAGCATTTCAGTAAACATTCACACAATACATGTCAAGATTTCCCATATTTCTTGAATTTATTGCTTGAAGATTATTTTTCTGGCAATTCTGGGATCCATAGAACAACAAGAAAAACTAACCTCTCTATTCTCTTTATGACCAGAACACGTTAACCTGATATACTGTAGTTGATCTCACTGGTAAGGGAACGAACCCATTTAGGAAAAAAAAAAAAAAGTCAGGAAAAAATAAGAAAAAGATGAAGAGTCTTCATTTACTGTACAACAAAAATTATTTCTATGGAATTGGATATGGAAAAGGATTTAATTACAGTGGTGGAAAAAACAGGCAGAAGAGATTTGATGGTCCAAGACACTGAAACTTTGGGCATTTATTTTTGTTCCAGTTAAGTGTGAAGCACCCATCATAATCAATGGATCACAGTAAGTGCAGGAAAAACTAGGGTTTCCCATATATTTACAATAGTACAAATACTGAGGTATCAAGTCAGTTTATTAAGAAACCACACGCCGATATTAAAAAAAAAAAGTAAATGAGTAAGAAAGCAAAGAAAAAAAGAAACCTTAATTTTGTTTTACAATATACCCATTCTTTACTATAAAGATTAGCTAGATCTGTCACAGTTTAATCCAGAGTACCAGAACAATACAATTTATAATCATACAGTGATTTTGGATCACATATAGCAAGATATTTCATGCTCCATGGAGTAAAAAATGCAGGTTAGGACCCACAGGCTACAGTCTAGGTATGCTGCTGTGAGTATGGTACTATAGTATTATTCTTTGGGGAAAATAACAAAGCATTTTAATTTCACACACAAGCCAATGATCTTCAAACATTCTGATTTTTTTTTTTTTTTTTTTTCTCTTAAAAACATCATCAGACACCTGATGTCTGACTGGGGTGAAAGTCATCTCACCAGGTGCAAAAAGTTTTCAGTAGGAAAGCAAGTGGAAAATGTTAGTTTTGCCTTGCTTGTAATTGAAGGATGTTATGATGGATCAGGAGGACTGTAACTGATGTGGAGAACTGACGGTCAGTTCATCCACCCACACATTTGAACATATACAATGTCCTTTCTGCTCTAACAGATTTGCAATCAAGTGGTTTAACTGAATGGCTCCTAAAGAATAAGAAGGCTTACCAATATCTCTTACTAAATGTAAATCATCAACAGTTAAACTTTGGAGTAAGGTTCATTCACTGCAAACCTGAAAACGTCCCTGTGAGAAGGCAGGACCCGTAACAGAGCAGATTCCTGACACTGTTGCTAAAAAGTTACATGCACATGCATTGGAAACAAACATACAAGACTATGGGTAAGACCAACATAAAACACACTGCACATAAACTTAGAGCCACAATATTTACAAGGTAAGCTTCCCTGTGGCCTGAAAAATAGTATTTGTCAACCTCCTCTACTCTTCCTCCTCCTAACATCCCAAAATGCTTCAAAACATGTGATGTATTATGGCAGCACTATGCCTGCCTTCATGTCAGTCAGACAAGCTGAGCCATACAATAGCAGCTCAGAAACTTGGGGCATTAAAAAAGTTTTCACTATGGAAGATCCATTCAGATCCTGGTTCGTATTCCTCACCTGAATTAGGCAGATGTACTGCAATCTAGATGACCCGCCTGTTGGAGAGTGCTTGCTTCGATCATCAGACTACATACCGGTGGGGAAACAATCTTCAAAACACCGTACACTAGTTTTAATTTCTAATGGAAAAATTAGGGAAGAAATCAAGAAGTGAACCTAACAAAAAAGGTCAGTTTGAATATATAGTTTATAAAAATAGGTAGTTGTTTTGCATTGGTAATTATTATAAAACTTAACAACATGCAAAAACCTGTGTAAACAATGGAAAACATTCAAGTTTAACATTCTGCCATTAATAATAAGAAAATACCTCTTAGGTTTTCTCACTGGGGATGTGCATAATGACATCCAGCTACCAAAGAGCAACTTTCAATTTGATAAATTTACACAATTTTACAGGTGGAATAGGGTGTAGGTTTTTGTTGTTGTTTTTTCTTTTTTACTCTTCAATGATTTTTTTTTTTTTTTTTTTTTTTTTTTTTTTTTTTTTTTTTTTTTTTACATATGCTTACTCCACTTGTAAACTCTTGTGGCAGATTTCATTTAAACCTCAAAGTGTTAGGTCTACTTTCCATTCTAAAACAACAGCAATGCAGACTACAATTGAAAAACATAAGCAAGAGCACAGTGAATGCATGTAAGAAAGGAATTTAACAGATCAACAATAGAAAAATTCACCTTCTACTTGAGTTTACGTTAGGACTCATGATCAACCTAAATTCCCATGTTTCTCAGAGATCCCCCGAGAAAGACAGAGGAAGACAAAAGGAGCATCTGAAAAACAGATGGGTCGTATCTCCTCTCTTTTTCAGTTTAACTACTCAGATATCTTGTTTGCGATTCAAACCCTTCAGCCACTTCCATGCTAAAAGTGCCAGACAGTATGGGCTGCCTACTTAGGAGACCAGGCCACACTAATGTAAAAGGTTTTCCGTCACATCATTCAGTCAAACACTGCGGTATATTCTGGAAATAAGATGAAATTAAGCACACTGTTATTTGGCCATTAAAATGAACAAGCTTCCCAATCTAACCGCTCAGTAATTTAAAGCCACTTCATTATAGTAGTGCCTTTTATAAAGTAGTAATATTATGAGTGCTTCTAGTTAAACTATTTTGTCTTTTTTTTCAATTAAATTTAGTTACTCACTTATATAGAAGAGATGAGCATATCTAGAACTGAAATTGTCCTCACACTATGAATATTTATAGTTTCTTTCCTGAGAACATATTTTAACACTTCAACAAGAAAAATCTGCTCATGTGAAGATAAAATGCAACATCAGAGCAGCACGAACATGTGCAAGGTCACTGTTCTATGATTCAGTCAGAGCACTGCAAATTATTTGTCTAATGTGCAAACTGCTGAGCTGTTAATGGCAAGATTCTTAACACTTCTAGGCATTGCCAAAGTTGATCTCCAGCTCTCCTAGTCTAGAAAACAAAATGTGGTCACATCATCTTCATCTAGTCTTAAATATTCCACTTACTTTATACTATATACTTTAGTTCCCAGAACACACCAAATGTTTTGGTCATTTTCTAAAAGTGCAAATTTTAAGAAAGTTTAAAGCCTCAATTTGCAGAACAAAGACTACAACATAAAAGAAAGAATGCCTGAGGTGCTGCTTTCATTCTGAAAGTCAATGGAAGAAAGGCTTTTACATAGCCTGTCATTGCAACTATGCTTTCACAAATAACAGGATGTACAGACATCAAATCCCTTGTAAATTACTAATTCTTCTCCTGTTGTCTCTAGTAATGGAAGTACCTTACAAATGTATTACATATACCAAAGAAAAACCTTTGCTTCCCCTACTTTTATTAGTCATGCCTTCAGTCTTATTAAATGATACCAGCCCCAACTGAAATGCTTTTTTTAGTTCTAAGAATTATACTTAATCGTGGATCTTTCCCTAATATAGGTGTGCTTTTTACCATATACATTGCACTCAACACTTAGACATAAAGGCATTTGCTCAAAATAGCATCAACTATGTATATGTATTTAATAAGTCTAAAATAACAGCTAAAATAAATTCACAGAGTAATTTACTAAAAGAAAGATCACACGAGAGCTCCAAAAATGAATCTGAAGGTGTGACAGCACAAGTAGCAAATACCGCTTTTCTGACCTCTAAGTATTTTTTTTTAACGACAACTTGGAATGCTAGTAGAACTATGCACCTTCTGTATAGGACAGAACTTTTCTTCAAGTATTTTTCAAAGCAGGATTATTTGCTCAGTTTTGCAACAAAGAGCACATAACAAAGGGGGTTATATGATTCCGAAAATTTCACATCACTACTCAGTAACAAAGACAGAAACAGAATCCAGCTCTCCTGAACTTTAAGCTCCCTGTCAAAATAGCCATTTATCCCTCATTAAGGGGAGAAGAACAGAAAAAAATAAGAATAAACAAGAAAATCAAGCATAAAAAATGTAGGTGATAACAAGTCTTGACTGAAGATTTCATTCACTTTATTTGATTTACAACACATAAAAGTTATCCATACATAAAATAAATACTATATATAACTGTAGAGAAGGTTTAAGATATGGATTTGCATCAATACATGAAATTGCAAATAGTCAAATGTACCAAATCATGTGGTCCCTTGCCTTTTGTCTTGAGCTTTGCACAAAACAGATGCCCCACATTTTGGGGGTTCTACACAATGACAAGCAAATATCAGCATTTCGAGACTCAGGGAATTACTAGCAAATGAATTGACAAGTTGATGTATACTAAATTTGTTCTTTCTGAACATGTTACTGTTAAAATGCTGGGGAAGGTGAGAAATGAGTCATCTACAAAAAGTTTTAGATTGGTGTGGCCTGAAAGCTTACAGCCAAGTTACCTGGAAACAGGAAAGATCTGCTGACATTAGCACAGTTGTCTATTTGTAAATATTAAATTATACAAATAGCTGTTTTTATAAGTAGAAACTGTGATTCTTAGTCTCACAACTCCTTCACTCTCTTATTTATAGGATCTACTTATTCCAGCTAGAAAAGAAAAAGCAGACTGACAATCAATTTATTTGAAGCTGTTCCAATTATGCAGTCACTTGATTTCAAGCGTGAATAGTCTGAATATGATATAAGAAAAATACTGGAATGGAAATAGCTGTTGACAGGCTCACACCTATGGGAAACAGGAAGCATATCTACTGTTCTAGGGTATTGTCATGAAACAGCCACTCAAGTCTCCAGAGTCTCTTTCAGGATTCCAGGGAAACATTGCAAGGCTCAGTTTCTTTTCTCCAAGCTTTTTATTAGAAGAAATTAATTCAAATTCAAACACTCCAATAAACAAGCAGACAAGCAGAGTTAGATACAAGTCCTCAAGGTACTACAAACTAGGTGTGTGTTTAGTGTATTTCAAAGCTATTAAACTTAGCATGGATGTATTCTTTATTGCAACATAATGCTCAATTACAACAATCTTTTTACCATGCTATGAGTATGTTTAAAGAATACATGCCCTAAAAATTTCTATTGCATAATAATAATTTCCAAATATTTGTCATTTAAAAATCTGTTGTAGCTAACCAATGACAGAAGAACTAAATCTGTAATACCTTAAATCATTTACTACTCCAGACACTTATGACCTATAGTAATCTAGGTAGCTATGTACTAAAGAAGTGTGTTGAAACAGATTGCCTTTAAGAAAAACCTGGTAAATGTTAGGTATGTTTTAAAACCAGAACATTTAGCTTCTAGGCACACAGTCTAAAAAACATCCACCAAGCAAATATATCTACATGTCAGAGTGTGTTTGGCAGTACTGAAATATGAATGTTGTTACCTTTAACACTGACATTATTTTATTTCTCAGTGGAATTTTACTAAGTGGGAAAATTTTAGTAAATTAATTAGTTGGCTGGCACTTCGATTTTTGTTTACACATTGTAAGTGTAAAACTTATTAAAATTAATAATAACAATTAATTTTCATATTAGAAGTGAAGAAGAAGATGATGTTTCAGTTTTAACAAAACCAAATGACAGCTGAAATACCTAAAAGCACTCAAATCAGTAATTAAAGATGTACTGTAGAAATGCCTTTTAAGTACCTTCGGTATTTCTTCATATAGACTCCGGATGTGGATTGCTAGAGAGCCACAAAACACCTTGCAATAGAAACATTAAAGGGCAATGATCATCTTGCCCCTCAGATAACTGTACTTTTGTAGGAAGTAAACTGAAGAGCATTTATTGTGGCCACTACTTTTTTTAACTCAACCCCAATAACAACAGCAATCAAATAGCAAATAAAGAGTATCTTGGCAAAATATCATGGTGATTTTACTCATTGCACATTGTACACTTAGTTCCTTTAAAAGCAGGGTGCTGGGCAGCCAAGAGGTCTGCCCCCTTGCAGGTCTAAGGAGCCTTGAGTGTCTTGAGCAGCAATGAAAGGAGCCAGGATTAAACCTCCCGTCCCCAGGAGGAACACTGCAGCGTGAGGCACGCAGCAAAGGGACAGCCAGCTGGGCAAGGACACAGGAAAGACACTATGGAAAGGAACCTGGAGAAGATGCACAGGCAGACGTCAAGAATGATGGAAAGAGTTTTCTTTAGGCCTAAAAGAGAGTATTTATGCATTCCACAAAGCCACTGAATGTTGCAAGCACAGAAAACTGGGAAACAGGCAATTGTTTTCACAAATATGTACATATTTCTATTCTGTCTCAACCTTTTAGTTCTATTTTTAGACTGTAAAACTTGCTGTTGAAGACTGCATCTTAATAAAGCTCAGTCCTTGAAAGACAAAACCTTTTGGCATCTTTAGGGAGCTGAAAACAAGGAAAAGGCATACAGCAGACCCCTCTCAAACCTCCGACCAACTCTTGGTCTACAAACAATTTCGAACTACGTCACTCATAACTGCTATGACACTGGGAAATCTATTACTACCTTTGAGTGCAAATATACTTTCACCCTCTCATTTATACTTACTTGCTCTAAAGGACAGAAGATCACCTACAGCCACCACTTCTAACCCCAACAAGAGAGAAACAAAATGCAACAAAACAAAATAAAACTCCAGGAAAGCATAGCAACAAATGTGTCAAGAAAAAAATCCACAGATACTGAAAAGAGGAGCCACAAAAACAAAAATGTGACCATCAACACTGTAGTTGGTTGGTTATACAATTTTGTTGCAAGCACTGACATGTCTCACACATTTGAACTCCAGTTTTGTTCTACGGCCTTCTGAGGTAAACAGTGCAGCAGAGTCATTACTCTCACCATCAGCATTCTCACACAGCCAGCTGAGTTGAAATCACCAGAAAGCTGTATTTGAAAATTTCCAGGCCCTCTCAACTCTGCAGCTTATCCTTAAAATGAACACCCTGGCCTTAAACATGGTGATATGCTATATTCAGATCTCCAGAGGCCATACAGCAGCAGCTTCTCTTTTTATAAATCGAGTGAAATGTAAAAATAGCAATATGCCAAACTTTCGCAATACACAATTGTGTATTTACTCATGCACAAAAGCTCCAAGTGGAAGCTGGTACGTAACAGGCTAAATAACCAACTAAATCATTTATCAGTATAACGTAATAGGGGAACAGCGGTATCCAGGCCAGAACCAAGAAATAATTTGTCCACCTAGAAATATCATTTAAGATACCTATGTTTAATTTCTGCTGATGGTTGTTTAAATGGTCTCATTCTTCTGAAAAGGAAACAACAAATATTATCCCGCTCTCCACCACACCAGAGACTCACAGGCTGCCAGCCAAGTGACCTCAGCCCAGGAAGGAGCAGGAGTCCCCACGGCAGGGCCGCAGGAGGCCAGCGCAGCGCTGACACGCTGACTCACAGGGCTGGCACCGTGACTGCCTCACACTCCATCCCGACCCTTCGGCAGGGACTCTGTGAAGAGCCTTTCATCTGCCCGGCCAGTTGGAGCCATCGAAGCTGGGACTTCACCCAGCTGCGGTGAGAACAGGAAAACATTCTAAAGAAAAGGGAACTTAAATTAATAAATAAACCACTGAAACAGGCATTAAGAAAACTATAATCAGTATATTATAATCAGTAGGGTATTTCGCTAATAAATAAATATGTTTACTGTCCTACTGATTACAAAGCATCTCTGCTGATGTTTCTTCTCAGTTGCTTATTTTTTATTCTACAATTACATGGTGTCTGGCACAGTGGGGTTCCGAGCTCCGCTGGGCCTCTCAGCACTGTCATCATAGCAATCTAAGAAATGGTGATAGAAACGCTCTCAATTCCAGTAAAGAATATAGATACATATTCCATTTTCCTGAACCTTGGTGACCTCCTCACCTTGATTTCCTGAAAAAAATACAGTTTTAAATGTGCATTATGTTAAATGTTCCATTGTTATGATGTAACAAATATGGATTATTTACACTTAAACGGCTTGCATCCAAGGCTCCCAAGGTATCTATAAAAATGATTCTAACAATACAGTGATGAAGTGCACAAAGTAGGAACCACTAAGCTCTTTTGCAGGTGGATGAACTTACACAGAATGTTTTTCCAAATATTATCAGTAGGACAGATGGCATCATGAAACCATTTATATTTGCAAAACAGAATGAACAAAGTTTTGCTTTTAACTATCATATATCTTATTCCTTATTTTAAAAAATTATAAAATTTCAAAATTAAAATCAAGTTAAATTAATGGGAAATAAATATTACACTGATTAAGATTTCAGACATATCTGTTATTTACAGTATTCATAAAAGATGGTTTAAAAAATTCCAGCTGATAAACACCATTCTGTCTAGTATTTCAATGAGTTCTTCATTAAAAAATTGTATTGACATAGTGAATTCATAAGGGTAAAGGTAAATTGAACTTCCTTCTATTTTTAGCCTGAAGTCATAAAATCAAAGAAACAAAATATACAGCCAGAGAACATGTTTTTAATTACTTAAGTAAATATGTTCTTTACATCAAACCTCTTCTCTTTAACTCTCTGAATTAAATGAATGTTTATATCTTCACATAAGGAAATATATGCATGTGTAAATGAAGTCCTTACATTAAGTATAGTGTGGTATCATACACAGGGATGTGCAGCCCTGTTGGATGAAACTGAAATGAGTACTAAGGAAAAATTGGAGTTAATTCAGTACAAGTCTGAGCAGCGGTGTGATGCATCAGAATACTTCATCCACATCAGTTCAAGTATTTCCACAGTCCATCTGTTTGGATGACAAACACTCAGAATACAAAAGTGCTGCCAAATGAGGAAATCATTGACACCAGCTGGGAAGCAGGTCTGTGCTCAAAAGGGAAAACTAGAAATTCAGGAGGTAAATGCTGATCAAACACAATTCAAATCCAGAGAGTGGTGTTTGCCAGTTGTGCCTAGTTGTTACCTCTCACCAAACGAAGAAGACCAGCAAAGCTACACAACAGACCATTCCGGACAGCCATTTTTTCATAGAGCTCCATGCTTACTTTAACACCCAGTGTCTAAATCAGGCTCTTAGAGGTAACTATGTCCTATGCAATTGCTACTATCAGCCCCCAGCAAATTAAACATCTTAATGGCACTGATCTGACACTGCAGATTAGCTGATGGTGCTGGCTTTTAAGCTAAATCACAGCTGAAACTAGCAGTGGATTAGAGACAGGTAAATTGTGGGATGACAGTCCCAAAACAATATTCTTACATATAATGTCATAGCGAAGCAGTAATGTGCACTGACTCACTGGTCACAGCTGAACGAAGCATACAATACGCAGCAGTACCCAATTTCTCATTCCTCATATGATCCTTTCACATGTTGCTTTCTGAAACCTTAATTCCGTGATTTGGCTGGTCATCAAAGTCTTTATCTTTTTAAAATTTGATAACTTGCAGGCAGAGCCCAAAGCTAACTGAAGTCATTTCTTATCCACAAAGCCTTTCTCAAGTCTTAAATAATCTCCTCTGTGGTCAGTTATTCATTTTACATGATACTGTTCTTAAGCAACACTGAATGAATGATACTACATCCTAATATATGTTGGACTGAAGAACGCCAGCTGCTTGAGTCAGAGACAAGATAATGACATAAAACAGTAACCTATGCTGGTGGAATACAAGCCAGAAACTCAGGAAAATTCTGTCTGAATTCCAACACTGGAGTTAAGAAGCTGGAGTACGAAATATCGTATATGTGGGATTTATTTTGCCATTCCACGGAAGTGTTTATTTTGCATAGATTCATATTTCTCTTGTTCTGTCTAAAGTGAAGGATGAATGGTTTAGCAAAGTCTGTCTCATTTAGTTGTTATACAGCCCGAGAAATGATGGACTCCTAAAGGACCACTTACTTTCAAGTAATCTTACCCAGTTCAGATTTTCTCTGTCTCGGATGAGCCATGAAATGAGCACAGTCCGTGGCTGACAGGACAGGCTGTTACCGCTAAAAAAGCAGCACAAAATTTGGCAGGTCATAACCCTCATATGCACCAGTGCCCTCTGCTACTGGAAACTGCAAAACAGAAATTGAATCTTCTAGGAATGTTATACAAGTGATTAACGTTTTTTGGTGAAATTAGATATTTTTTTGATATTTTGAGGTTAAGTAGGTACTCCAAGCTTTGTACCTGACCAGAAGTGGCCTTAACTGTGTTGTATCAAACTGTGTATTAGCTTAAAGTGAATTGCATTGCACAAAAAAGACATCAACCTTAGAATTAGAGATGAACCTGAAAAAAGAAGTGCTAAAGTTTCAAAAAGTCATGCCAGTTACTCTGTATGGCAGTAAGACAAACACTTTTTTTTTCCAATAAAAACTGTAAGACTTTTTCCCTTCAAATTTCTTCCCCCATGGCCACATACATGTTCAGACTGCAACCGTCTGATATCCTTCCTGCTGACTGCTCCTTGTTCGGCATCCATGTAAGCCTAACTCTCCCACTGCTACAGGTGTATAGCCCTTTCTTTGGTTATATGGCACTTGTGTATCACAGAAGTTAGCCGAGGCACATTAAGAGCCTCCTGGAACTAAGCAGAACTCACTAAGGCTTGTTTATATGCAAACACTGAATTTGAATATTCA
This sequence comes from Chauna torquata, assembly GCA_013399475.1. NCBI lineage: Eukaryota > Metazoa > Chordata > Aves > Anseriformes > Anhimidae > Chauna > Chauna torquata. The sequence goes on from VXAL01002973.1 coordinate 178,937, forward strand.
AAGACATGAATCCAAACCATTACAGCAAAACTAGCTGATAAAGACCAAGACACATTCACATTTTAGTAGGAGCAGCTTACAAAAAAGATTTAATGACATGAAAATTAATAATTCTCATACTGAAATCACTGTGCTCACCTATACATTTTGGTTCAAATCACACATTGCAGTACATTCATCCACACCCAGCAGATGGCACCTAGCCAGGAAAAGCGGTCAACGCAGGGCACGACCACTAGTCAGATGGATTTCTACAGGCTGGAAAAACAGGCTACTGGGAAACTCATAAAGGTTAATACAGCTAAGTGCAAAGTCTTGCATCTGGGATGGAATAACCCCATGCAGCACTACAGGCTGGGCAGTGATGGGTAAGAAAAGGTGTGGGGAGCTTGGTGAACAACTGGTTATTCACCCTCTCTTCATTAGTCTGCAGTTCCACAGAACATCTGAATTTTCTCTGCTGGGTACTTTTTCTGTTCACTTTGTTGCCTTTGAAACTGGTTATACCCAGCTCTCCAGGTTGCTTTCATTTAATAACCAGTCATTGGCTATAAACGTGAGTCGCTTATAGCCCTAGGGCATCTGGTATCACCCTGTGCTTGGTAATGGTCAACCTAGAGTGTATCACATTAAATGTCAAGGTATATGCAGCACCCATGCCCTTAGATAACCATACAGCAGAAATAAATCTACCAACCTACAATTTCAGGTAATTTCACCAACTTGAAATTACCTGCATGTTATTTTTTTTTATCTTTGTCAAACTTCCAACAGTTTTGGTGAGTCTCTCCCATTAGAAAGGAATTACAGATCGTAACTTTCAGCAATTACTCCTCTCATGAACATGACAAGCCTAATCTCTTTTATTAATATATCCCTTACCTAATCATTTTAAGTAAACAATTAAATGTTTCTTTCAACTTACAATTTTGCATGTTTCTCCTACATCAATAGGAGATGCAAGAGAATTCCAAAAATAAAGACAGAAACACACCAGACTTCTTACCGCAACCCTTTCACTGCAGAATATTGCTTTTAATGTTTGAGTTAAAAATAGATCTTTTCTTGATTGACAGCTTCCTACTTCTGTATTTTGTTTGAACTGCCACACATAAACTTCTTAAAGTTGATCACACAAGTATGTATTCAGCAATTTTTCCCCTTCTGTGTTTTCTATATAAGGTGTACGACAGACAATGTTTAGAAAAAAATTGCATTTTTTTTTGCTGAAATCTCTATACAGTATCAAATCCACAGATTCCTATGAAATCTATAGAGCAGCTGAAAGAACATTACTCTTCAGTTCTGCTCTCATATTTTTTCCTGCTCTCATAAATGTCAGCCTTAGAACGAGGAGGAGGAAGTCAAGGGGTAGTCAGGGTTTGCTATTTCCACTATTATCACAGGATGTTTGCAAGAACTCTTTCTACCCATCTTTTCGGGAACCCCACATAAGCTCAGGAAAGGATGGAAGCCACCTCAGGAAAGGATGCAGCATCTCCAAATTCAAGCTTGAGCAACAGAAGAACAGTCAGCCACTAACGAAAGTTTCCCAGTCCAGGAAATTAAGTTCCTTTGGCATCATATTTGAGGTGATACTGTAATTCTCTTCCCTGTGTAACGTTACACAAAGGCCTGACTACAAGGTTAAGGGAGAACTGAGGGCACTGCCTATCCCCAAGGGACACAGCCAAAAAATATCACTTCTAAATATGAGAGTCTCTCAAGATTAATGATGCACAAAGAATGGATGATTCTGGCTCATCTGCATCAGATTGTGAGGACAAAGTTTACCCTACTTTATTAAAGGTATTTACAAGACCAAAACACTGCTTGTAAAAGTAACGAAAAGGAAATGTAGAAATGTTGCAAAGACAGAATACCAAAATCTAATGACTATTGTTAAAAAAAAAAGTGAGCGTTTTTCAGTTTGCTTTCTCCAGTTTTACCCAGAGCTAAGAATCCAATGGTTATAAACTACTACAGAAAACCTGAATCATAAACACAGTATTTTGTTCTAGGTGATGCCATCTGGAAGATTTTCCCTCTAGCCTACCTTGGATTTGAAATTCATGTGAAGAAGAGATTTGTGTACTGACCTGGGACCTTAATTTTCTACAGTGTATTGCAGAAGCACTGCAAGGCTTAAAGATCGGGCTGGGCTCGCCGTAAGCTAGGATTGATTTCATACTGCCTTTACAATTGCTAGAATACAAGGTCTTCCTGAAGTATCACAAAAAGCTATTTTTAGTCCTCCTCTAACATAATGTTGCTGGCATCACCAGTGTTATGGCTGGAAAAATACATCAACTGGCATATATGTGCATTTGTGTGTGAAGTATATGTAAAGCCCTGATTTACAATTCCAGAATGGTCAACACTTCGTAAATTACAAATGTTAACTGATGGTCTTCTTGACTGTGAGGGAGAAAACCAGCTACCTTAGACCCTGTGCTTCTTGTGCAAGAGCTGTTTGCCATGAGAAATTATATTTAAAACAGTAAATAATTTCTCTTCTAAGGCTTTGAAGTATTACAAACAAGAACTTTATTTCACCAATTAATAAAATCTCACTTCTTCTTATATCTGAAATTGTGGAAGAGAGTATTATGTTAAAGAATCTGTTTTTAAGAAGCTTTTAGAAACACATAAAAACATTCTTTTTTTTCTGTCCTGCACAGTGACAAAACAGTTAGACACACTGTACGCAGAAACGGACAGGTAGAAAAACCACTCCCATTGACACATTTACTCTTTCTTTGTAAAACAGTGTGTGTCTTTTTTGAAAACAGAATCCAGGCTGAAGTACAGTGTAAGGCCTCTGTCAGTGCCTGTTTCAAATGATCTGAATAGCTCATCACGGCTTTGTCAGTACTAAGAGCATCCCTATTCCAACAGCTTGTTAAAAGCCCTTATATCGTACTGCACTATCATGCATTTTGTATAGACCACTTCTTTTATAGTCTGGTTAGCAGATAATAACTACAGTTTGGCAAAGTTAAAAACGTCTTTTTTCCCTTCATATGTCTATGAAGATAACAATCACACTGGGCCAAATTCCACAGGAAATAACTATGCCATAAATAGCCTCCAAATCTCACTATTTCTGTTCTTCAGCATACTGGGTTTCTTCAATAAATTCAGAAGTTTCCCACAATCTGTGTCAAATGCAATATTTCAAAGAAGCCCTGCTTTACAGAGTGAAGTTTAAAAAGGAAAGTGTACTTCCCTGTGCAGAGGGGAAACCAAACTGCCTCGTACAGACTCATCTTTACTTTGATGTAGTCTTACGCACTCCTCTCCCTTTCATATACCCAAAACTAACCAATTGATAAACAGAAAAATGTATCCTAAAAAACAAAGATTATTCACTGGGGAGAACAAATTACAAAACTGTTCTTCATGCCCAGTAATCACAAACCATTAGCAGCAATCATACTGATGATATAAAACAGCTTGCATCCCCGAGAAGCAGCTAACCGTAATCCTTCAGAATGTAGACTATTAGCAGCTGCACAATTTAGTATTGCTAACAGATAATGATTTAAAATGTCTATTAAAGGACTATAATATCAATAGCCACTTTACTACGAAGCTTTGACCTTTGACTACTGAACAAAGCAGCATTTTAACTGAACCATTTCAGTGAAGCTCTTTTCTTATATAATGATTGTTAAGAGTTTAGTGTATACATATAGCAGGGACTTTGGAAAAGATACTGAGTGATGATGACATTCAACTACAATTTGTAAATGAAAACTTCCTACCCAAACATCACAACACACTGGTGTTCAAACCACTAATTAATTTCTAAAATACACGAACCTACACAAATGACTTTCAGAATCTCGAAAAGGCCACAGGGTATATCCATTGCCATTCAATTGTTACAAAGAATTTTCTTGTGATTTTGAGGAGTATCCAATGAGATCCTCCTCAAATATCCTTGCAAAATTCAGAGTTTCAATGCATTACTAACATCCCTTTTATATTCTTTAAATTGTTCTAATAAGGAATATACAAAAGATCCAAAAAGATACTAGAATTCTTAACATAAAAGAAGAGTGTCTATTCTCTATTTCATTCCTCTATTCTGGGCGCTGATAGCATCCATCCCTGCAGTAGGTATGTGCTCAAGCACTCTAACTTAAGAGCAATACACTTGATCAAAAAGGAAGGAAAGAAAATGGAGCTCAGGATGTGCCAACATACATAAATGTAACTAAAAATGAAAAACTGGGAAAAGATGTAAGTCCAGAAGAGAAAAATAGCAATGACTAGTAAGCAACATAGTAACTGGAACCAGCTGGTATAACTACACAAAATACAGCAATTTCCATTACATTTCTTTGAATACTTTAAAATACTGTAAATTAAGGTCTGGTTTTCCTACAACCCACCAGATAAAACAGATGTAGATGATTTTATATCATTTATTAATATGGTATTTCAGTGTTAGATTCAGACATACCTGGATATGAAAAAATAAAGATGATAACACATGAAGCTAGAAAAAGATAAATAAACTTTGATAGTAAAAAACTGCAAACAAGAAGTTAGATGTAGGAAATCCTACAAGCCCATAAATAATAATCATAAGAATCCAAGTTAAATTTAATATCTCTGACGTTTCTCTTATCTGGTCCTTGTCCTAGAGTGCTCTACACAAAAATAAAATTTAATATTAAAGACAAAACTAATAGCCTCCTATAACTACATTAAGTCAAATTAAATTGACGTTTATATTCCCGGTATGCAGCCATTTATAACCGTAAGCAATTACAAATATACATTGCTGAATACATCGCATTACTAGCCTTTGTACTGCTGGGAGAACAATCTGATGACAGTAAAGCCAGCCTTATCCACAAGCTTTTTAGGGCTGAACAGAAGAACTCCCCATCTTGAAGAGACAATTCTGTTTGAGGGACCTTCAAGCTCGGGATAAAGTACGAGTCAAACAGTCTCCTTTGGCACATGGGGGGAAAAAGGAAAGTAGCAAAATACAGTTAAAAGCAACAAGCCTAATGTAAAGAAAACATTTTTAGGAATGCAAAACTCTCATGCCTAAACAGCATGAGCTACACAATCTTTTCATCACTTGCAAATGATTTACAGTCATTAACACAACTTTTAAAAGGTAGAAAGGTAGAAAACCGATTCCCAGCCAGTTCATCTGGCATCTTCCTAGTGCATATGAACTGGACCACAGGATGGGCAGAGCACCTTGCAACTCAAATGCTCTACTGACAGAATTGCGGGTGACTTGCCCAGCCCAACAGTGAGTAACAGAGGCAAAACAGGAAGCCACTGCAGGAGAGCACGGGCAAGCTAGCCATCTGCAGTCCATCTCCCCCATACACGCCCCAATCATCAGTAACCACTAGATTAGGGTTGTCCTTGACCATTCTTTCCTTTCAGTACCTTCCCTTCAGTGTTTAGCTTATGGGCTATCTATCCAGGAATTTCGCAAATTCCTTTCTGAACAACCTGAAATTATCTTTCTCAAAAACCTCCTACACCAACAGATTTTCAAGTTCTCTATGTAACAGTACCTTCTAACATCAGTTTTTAATTTCTCTCTTACTAGTTTTAATTAGCGATTCCTAGTTCTAGTACTAGAGATTCAGTGATTAACAATTCTGTATTTACTTTACTCACTGCCTTCACGGTTTTGTAATCCTCAAATTTTCCACATCTCAGTCTTCTATTCTCCTAACTGGAGAACTTCAGCCTCTTTAGCTTGTCCTTCTAAGGTAGCTTTCTCCATCCTCTTGATTCATTTTATCTGTGATCTTTTACACCCTAATTCTACTGTGTCTTTCTAAGAATACTCAAGACAGGTCATAATGTTTTGAACAACATTAATCTTCTTCTCAATTCTTTTCCTGATAATGCAAAAGACATTGTTGCCTTTTCTGAGAACAGGTACTCACAGAGCCAGTGATTTCAAAAATCTGTTAGCAGCGACTCCAAATTCTGTTCTCTGAAATCTGGCAGGATCTTACCAGCTCTAGGTCACTCTTCTCCTGATCCATTACTTTAAAAATTATCTACACTGAAATTCATATGGCACTTTTTTGCTCATTCGTTACATTTCACGTAGTACACCTTGTACATCATGAAGACTACACAAAAGAGCTTGTTCATCTGCAACCTTGGGGACTTCACTGCATGCAAACTTACAATTTATCACAAATCACAGTCTGTTTCTCTGCTAATTTTTATGAAAGGAGCCCACTGAAGAGCTGTCAATGTTTTCAACAACTATGCTTATGGATTAGAATATATTAGGACTGGAAATGGCATTTCAGCTATTAACCTATTATAAAGGCTAGTAAAACTAGCTGTAACTTGCTTTTAGCTAACACCAAGTACTGCACACATACAGGACGTTTTAGAAAACATCTCCTAGTTCTTAATTTGAACCTCAGACTAGGAAGAGTAATGAAGTGATGACATGCGCTACTTTCCTGTGGGCATTCTGTGGCTGAATTCTAGCGACAGTGAGGCCTCAAGTCTCTCTAAGGTTTGGTCAGGGCAGAATCTAATTATCAGAGTACACGTACACAAGCGCACAGTGAATGACAGAACAGGCACCTAGCTTAACTACTAATTACATGAAGTTTCTGATGATCAAAGTTCAATAACAATGCTAGGTGACTACTAACCTACTTGTATTAAATCTTAATGAATAGATGTACATCAGCATGTCTCTTAAAAGAACACAGGCATATTTCCTATCTTCACTTCGCGAATTCAAAACAAAGCTTGTTGTGAATCACAAGAAGATAGCAAGAAGACTTGTACACTAGGAACAACTCTCTTGATGAGATACAGAGCAGCAAAGAAATTCTTTATCATTACAGCATATCACATCTTCTCAGAAGGTATTTTTCATCTTTTAGAGGCTGTGAACTCTCCTGTACAGAGCAGTATGCCCTAAAGCCCCCGGACTTTAGCAGCCATTCATTCACGTGGTACAGCTTTGTTGCCTGTGACTGCAGAATCAATTGGTGATCATTACTGCAGACAGGATTTCTTATTGTTATTTATTCTTATAAGGAAGGAGGCTTATCTGCTGCTAGAAAATGCTCATCTCTCAAGCTATGAGAGATTGCTCTACATTTTATGTTAGCACTCTGTGCTAATTTTTTTTTTTTTTTTTTAAACAGACGGTAATCATCCTTCAACTCAGTAATTCAGCTGGGTTACTACTGATGAAGAAATAAATACAAACATGTATGTAAACATTAAAATAAAATTAAGAATTTCATATCAATACAATGCAGTGTTACATACGTATCTGTATTCTAGCACCTTTTTGTTTAACATTTATAATGACCAACTTCCTATAGAAAGCAATCAGCAGTCGATAAGAATTATGTTTCTTCAAAGTTAGTTTCATACAATTTTGAATTTCTACTCTAGACAAGAAATACTGGTTCTTGCTATGAGGCCATAATACTTCAGCAAACAACCCCACTCACTCAGCAGAGACAGAAGAGTAGGAGCAGGTCTTGCCCCAGTCCAACTACAGATTGGTGCACCAAGCAGTAAGAAATCTTACCAAAGCCCTTAGCATTACGTTTGTACCCAGGTATGGGGCTGAAATGCTGCCTAAATTATGGAAATCAGTATCAGTTTTGAAGATGTCACAGGAAACTACCATGGACCTTACTAGCTCTGCTCACTGTGGAATTGGTAGCACATTCAATTTAAACTTTAATAATAAAACAAAACTACACAATCCCACCCTCTGAGACTACTACCTTCTGGAAGTAAAACTGAAATGTTCTAGTCCAAAAATATTGAAGCTGTAACTTTTTTTTCCCCTCAGAAACAGAATTTCAGTAAATTCATAAAATTTTAGAGTTTCAGTTTTCAGAGAACTCTGCATGTTCTAGCAAAATGGTTTTATCTACCTCCCCCAAACCCTCAAGCAGTCTAACATTAGATTAGTCAATAAATTTAAATGTATAAAATCAATAAGATAAAGTTAACATTTACAACAACAAAAAAAATCTATTACCCACATGAGGTGGGCAAGAATAACTATCCTTATGGGAAAAATTCATTTGAGAAGGCTGTAATGGATTTTTTTTTCCCCTAGATTCTAATGCACTAAATCACCGAACTGCATTTTGGCTCAGGGCTAAATTGCAGCGTAGGTGGACCCTGCAACACTAATTCTGTCTTGAAGTGCTTTTTTGATGATTCTATATACAGACTGTTAATTCTGAACAGAAGTTTTAGAAATCTGAGGACAATTTAAGTAAATCTCACCTTACTGCAAACAAAGCTCTGAGACTCTCTGATGACAAAAAAGGGTCTCTTGGAAAGACTTCAACGTATGTTCACCAGAGCATTTCTAACTACAGTTGAGAAAACTGGCAGAGAATTATAGTTGAGATAAATGCCAACAACCCAGAAGTCTAGCTTATATTTACGGACATCCCTCAACTACTGCTCATGGCGTAACACCGTAACACACTATATAAAAAAGTCAATGCTAGAAACAATCACGTAAAGCTATGCATCCAGTCAGCTCTACTAACACACTGCTATGAAAAATGAGGGGATAAACTCTTCTCTTTTTTAAACACGTCTTCGCAATATCTACTCAAATTATTAATATTGGCTTAACTGCAAGGCTTAGATATTTGCTACGTCAGTTGTTTTTATAAGATCTGCTTCCATTTGTAGGTTCTACTTAACAGTAAAGCCCTTCCTTACATCTCAGCCATAAGCGTCCTGGGGAAGCGAGTGATGCCTTCGGAGCATGTGAAGGACATAGCCCAAAGACTCCCGTGGTCCTGTGCACTATTGCAGCCACAGCTTAAAAGCAGAAAGCAGAGCAAAGGGGAAAGAACAGCTACCAATCAATGTCTGACTTTGATTAAATGTTTATATTAGAAAACTAACTTTTAAAACTCTTTTTGGCACCACTGCAAGCTGGCAGTAGCAGTAATATATCTCCTGGCATCTCTCAGGTAAGATTACATAGCCCATAGTGCGAAAGTGTTAACACTTAATCCAGCTACAGTTCAAATCTAAACAGGTTCCCACTGACTTCAATGTGAAATCGATAAGACAATATATTTCAAATTGCTCCTATGCATACTTTCATCTCATTTTCAAAGATGAATTTCCAGGCAGAAGTATATGAAGAGCACTCTGGTGCTGAACCAGTAGGGAAAAAAAAAAACAAAAAAAAACAAAAAAAACCTGCTTTAGAGAAAAGACCCTTCAGGCTTCAAAAAACTGGGCTTAGTGTCAAGCTGTTGTTTTGGATAGATTGTAATGGATTTTTTCATTGGGCAAACCTTAAGTGATAAGAGAAACAGAACTTGCAGTAGTAAGCCTCCAAACTGCAGGTAAGTGCTTTTCCACCTTCCCTCGTAGGTTTTCCCATCATTTTTAATTAGACTTTAAACTACAAAAGAATCTTCTCAATCTTTTTCACTTCCGTTTTCCTTGTGTATAACTTTACATTCATGACAAGAAAATATCATTTAAAAAGCTATAAAGTTCCACATAAACCCTTCAGATCAGACTACGGAAGGTGATATTTCATCTCTAGGAAATGTTAACTGTATCAGACATTGATTGCCTCATGGATAGGATTTTATGGTCAGCTTCATAAGAAATGTAATCGAGTAGCAGTGATAGGCTAGCTGACTTTGTAGAAAAAATATTTCCTTGAAATCTGTGCAAGGAAATAACTCATGCATAAAGAGAATACGCATATATTTGGTGGTCTCTAAAAACAAAAGCAAATTAAAATGTTCTATATGTGTTAAAATCAAAATGTTATTTTCAACAGCAGGAGCTAGTAACATGGGAAAACCATCATTTGGCAGAGAGCCTTCAGGAAGCCCAGCTTCAAGCTCGGCAGCCTCCACAGTGCAATGCAGCATCCAGAAGAATTAGCAGTTGCAGGGTGAAGGCAGCCCAGTCACGTGCCATCGCCTCCTTTAGCACCCCCACACCAGGAATGCCGTAGGACCTTGCCTTGTACTGTACCATAGCAGAGGTGAACTCACTTAGGCTCCAAGAAGCTAAAAAGCAGATGCAAAAATTTACCTTTGGAAAACATTCAAAACTTGATACACACTTTAGATGCGATGGCGCGTGTGTATGTTTATCAAGTTGATATTTCTTCTGAAGGTTTATATGTACCTTAAGAGCATTTAATACTGTTCACAGGTTTTTATCAGCATCATTAGTGATGGCTGAGTGAGCTTTATGGGCCACGGATCAGGAATGTCACAAGCAGAGTCCGTGCCCTACGGTCAAAGCTGGTCCAGTAACACCATACCATTGTGCAAAAGTCAAAGAGTACCAACAGCAACACAAACTACATAGCTATGAGATAATTGATTAGGTCTAGATAACTACCCAGACCTTGTTAAGAGGCTATCTGAAGGCAGAAGAGGAATGATTAACGTTCTTCTTTGTTACGACAAATTTTGCATCCCTTAAATCTCATCATTAAAATCAGGCAAGGAACATGAAAAGGACTATTGCATAAAACCCAATCAGAGGAAGAAAAAAAGCTCACTGCCTCTGTAAATCACACTTCTCTCCAGCTGTCTTCCCTTCTGTGGTGCTACAGTGTGACAGCACAAGACTCCCAAGGACGCGAGATATAAAAAGAAAAGCGAAGGGCTTGTTTCAGAAGATCGTAATGGCACTTGGGAGAGAAATATACAAGGAGGAAGGTAGGGAGAAGACTTCATAATATTATTCAGAGCCTAATTTAATCCTCTCAGAATCAGTGCATGGAAGAATCTCTTGATTATGAAGACATGATAGGAGAGTAGTCTCTCTCAAGACAAAGTTAGTTTTGATGAGTATTTCCTTCCTCAAGAGAAAAACAATCTTACCTGAAATTAAGAACTAGACCATTAACAAAAAAACACGAACCAATCTAAAAATTGTTATAAAAAGCATCAGAAAAAGTAGGAAGAGCTACTTCATGTGTTGTAAAGCAGAGGCTAAACAAAGAATCTTGTAACCTGACTTGAAAGTTTATAATACTGAAGTTTTTCTTAAAATGTAAAAAAAAAAAAAAAAAATACAGCCCCTGCATAGATCACTTTATCACTTGTGTCACTCTTGCTTCCCATGCTGGGACCAAATGCTACACAGAGTTAGTGAGTTAGTTTCACAACACTGCAACTCGTAAGCCAGACAGTCCAACTATGATCTCTCTCTTGTGTGATTATTTGTGATTATTATTATTTTATTCTGTGATTATTTGAAAGTCAAAGCAACTCTGCTGTGACCTAACATAAGAAATGGACCTCCACCAAATCTGTTCTAAAATTTGAAGAAGTGAAGGAAAAACAAATGTTAGAATTGTGTTTTGTGAATTATTATTATTACTTAATTTGTAAGGTATGGAATAATAGGAGTTTGTACTGACTCCTATAAGCCACTCATAACGACCAAGCAATGAAAATAAAACTGAACAGCTTCAGTGGACTTTATGAATGCACACTCCTATTCCCTCACCAAGCCCTGTTTAATATGCAACTGGACTATAATGTTTCTTGTTAGGCAGACAGCTTAAAATTAGAATTGTGAGAGAAGTGATTGATGAGCTGAGTTCCCACAGCCCTTTCAATGAAACGTATTCCATTTCAAAATATGTTTATTATGAATTATTGGTTTGTCATTCAACTTGATGAAAGTAAATTTACGTGAACAACTCAGACCTCTACAAGGGTAAACACTTTAATTAGGTAACCTTTCCCTCAGCCTTTTCCATGCTTTACAGAAACAGACACCCTAGCTAGAATTTTATTCTTTGCATACAGAACCAGTTTATTGATTGAGCCATGGTTCTTAGTTTGGAAGCCACTTACTCAAAGTCAAAAAATGTTGTGACCTCAACCCTTACTCCCAGAATAAATCATTAACATCAGTGTCTCAGGCAAAGCTTTATACTATTTGTGCAAAATGATGAAAAAGCATATTTACACTGGATTAGAGAACAAACAACTTCTCAAGATGTTCTTATAATGACAAAATTTTCAAGGAGAATGGCCCTTGAAGTACAAGCTGATGGATTTTTTATTTTTTTTTATTTTTAAACAAAATACACTTCAACTTCCAGAATTACTGTTTTCAGAGCAGCCCTAGTCTGCAGTTTACTAATAAAATCCAACAGAAGAAAAGAGAACAAACGTGCCCCTATTAACTACACAATCATACCACAGCTTGCCACCGCTTAAACCAGTATTCCCTGGAGCACAAGGACTCCCGTCATTCACAATACAGCTGTTATACTGCCTGTGTTAAGGAAATTGAAACCTAGTTGAATATGGATATTGTCATCATCTCTCAGTCACAAACAGCAGCACTTTATCAACTAAAAATGTCATGGAAACGCTTCTTCCCCTGTCTTGCACTGCAGTGGTTGTGCAGGCAGGACCTATCTTCAGCAAAGGAGCAATAGTTCTCACTGGCCCCCTGCATAAGAAACCGAATCTCAGGGACATTCAGTGCTGGGGTGGTAACATATTCAATATGTAAGAGCAACTGCACCCACTGTCTTCAAACCTCTCAAACTCCTTGGCATCAGCTGTTAAGTCAGCAGTCCAGCTGACCACAGATCTCATTTAAAGTAGAAACTATTCCTTGCCAGAGTGTGATGAAATGATTGCAAGGCCTGTAGCAAAGGATAAATTAGACTGCAATTAAAAGCATACAAGAATCACTAAAATGTTCCGTACAGAGAAATTAAAGGAGCTTCTAAAGTCTAAGATCACCACATAGTATTGGTTGAAGATCCATGTCAGCACAAACACTGTCACATCCTCATTTTCATTATATTTTAACATATACTTCTGGAATATCCCAACTGACTTTTGACCATTACCGGAAGGAAAAATAAACTCCCATGTTTGTGGGGTTTTGTTTTGTTTTGTAAAGGACAATGCTGTCATGTTCCTCATTGTACTAAACAGTATCTATAATACCTCAACTGCAAAGAAAACAACTTAGCTTTGGAAGATTACTACTTGTGTTGCCACTACTTACCTTTCCAGGAAAAAAAAAAAGCAGAAATATCAGAACTGTGATAAATCGCACGGTATCTTTCACATCTGGGGATATAATTTACATCGGTTTCTCAGTATATCAACATTTTCATTGCACACTGTAGGTTAGACTTCAAAGTCCAATGGCAGAGGACAAAACAGCAGGCCTGGGTTAGATTTGCTACTGAGAAAAAACCCTCAGCACTACAATTAATACATCTCACTGAAAACTGCAAAGTTTCTCAATCCAGTCTACATATATTCATCTGTTTTTTCTACCACAGTAATAACTAGCAGCTTGTTCAAATAGGTGAAATCTTTTTCAATAAAATGTCTCCTCAGCAGTCACACACATTCTCAAAAACACTCTCTTCCAACCTAGCAGTGTGTTCATTCTAATTTAAGTCAGAAATATATTATTAAATATAATAAATACAGTTATAGTAGAAATATACCAAACTTTCATTTTCTTTTCCTCCAGAATAACACTGCAGGAAAGAATACATCTAGGATATAGGAACACCAGTAATATCTGAGCTCCTAACAATAGAGTTTTTCCTAAAGAGTTAATTTGGACTTTAGTTTCATTAGGACTGCATATTACAGTTTCTGCTTAGAGCTGATTTGCTTAAGCATACGCTAGAGGATAGTCAAGCCAAAGAACAGTTTTGAGAGATCTACTAAATGGTTCGGTAATAGTTTGAATACTAGCAAAGTGGATGTGATGGATAGTAAACAGGGAAACACTTATTCCACAAACAGCATGACTTCAATTTTAAAATCATCATCTGATATGAAAAGAATACGTATCTTTATTCACTGGCAAACAGCTGCTCTCAATTAGCTCAACAAGTATGTAGCATGAGGCATCCTCTCCTCCAATAAAGTATAAACATATAATCAAACTGCTATTTCATGGAAATCTGCACCATTCCTAAAAGTACTGAATGTTGCTTTCCTTTCCCCACTTTGCTGAAAGCAGGCTTCACGGTGCCGAACTTTTTCCAGATGAAGCCACATTCACTCTTGGGTAGTTACAAGGGAAAGAGCTTGGAAAAACTGGAAATGATCATGAGAAAGGTAGCCAGATTTTTCTTGTTCCTTTAATTATTCAGTCTGATTTTCGTATACATATATATAGAGAGAGGCATATTTTGAGTAAGTCCTCTCTCCACACTACAGGCAACATATGGAATCTAAGATTCTCTCTGGCTCTGCACTATTATCTACCAGTAACATGTTTGATTTCAGTCTTATTCTCTCCTGGGTTGTTGGCCAGACAGAGCTTGTAATCTGATTTACTCCAGAAGGCAGTTTGTAGACATCTAATTTCATTTCTTTATCTAAAAATTGCATGGTGTGTAATTTTATCTTCTATATTGTATGCCAGTAAATGTACAACTAACATGATATTCCATACCTGTATATAAGAGCTGAAATCTGTTATTACATTACATGCACAAATACCTGTTCATTAGAGTTCAAATGATCTTGGTTCCAAGGTTTATCTTCTCATCACTCAACCATTAGAGAACCATGAACATTAAACCCGAACCTAAATCATTAAGAATACAAAAACATAAATTAAACAATGTATAAGAGGAAACCATCATGTGTTAGACAACTACATATATGCACAGATACACGAATGGTTTAGCTCTTCTGTAGAATTTTCTACTTAATAGCATCAATTTACTTTGTGTGTGTGTGTGTGTGTGTGTGTGTAAGTATATACTTCTACGGCTTCCAACAATATACAACCCCAAAAGATTGTTTTGACTTCAGTTTCAGTATTCGTTTTCAGCAAATATGTTTTTCTCCTTATACTCAGAAGACCAGGTGAGCTACAGTGCAGCACAGAATACAAGACGGATTTGATATTCATGAGTACTATCAATAGAATAAAGAAAACGCACTCTGCCTCCCTGTTTTTTTCCTCTTCAGCACAGCAGTACAGCTATTAAACAGATTTATTGATGGTATGTATGATTATTTCAGCAGAAATGGGAGGGAGCAATGGATCAGCATTCACACCTCATTTCCCATCACATCCCACCAGAACTGATGACCTCTCGCGCAGTACACTCAGCTGATGGATAGTACCAGAGAACGTGAGAGAATAGATGTCCAAAACAGAGATGCTACTTTTCTGGCTTTGTCACAGGTAAGAGCATAAATTTGTTTCCTATACTCAAAACAAACAAACATGCATGTTTGAACGTACAAAGCAACACAGCAACATAATTACCATATGCCACTTCATCAACAGAGAGGGATACAGCTTTTGACTTTTTCCTTTTTGTTTTGGTTTGCAACCCTTTTTAATGACTTTAACATAAACTAAATTTATGCAGTAAGAACTATTACTAAGAGGTTTTCTAAGTAACACTGAGCAATACTTTTACTTTATAAAAATAATACATAAGTTTTGGTAGTCTCATCTGCTCGCAGTCCAACTTGCAAGTCTTCAAGTCAACACCGCATCTCAAATGTCTGCAAGTAAAAGGTGCCGATGCTGAGACAAGATCATGAAAGATTAAGTCACTAAAGAAATGGCAGAGCCTGGTGGTGCATGCATCCGAATGCCAACATAACGCACAGCTCTGGCAAAATCACATACACACCAGCTAGCACCACGCATAACCTTTGAGCAGAAGCCCTCCACTACTGCGCTGAACAGCACTCAGTTTTTACAGGTGATAAACGTTCTTTAGTGACCAAACTGGGAGCACCACTTAGGTGGGAAGCTTTGGAGTTTAACGCATATAGAGGTTGTTTGACATCAGCATTTATGCTCAGTAACCTGCAGAGTTAATCAGAAGAGTTAGGAAATACACTGCCAGCACTGAAAAAGTGTACTATAGCTGTATGGAAGGGCTTTGGGATTACGAAGTATTCTTCAACGCTTGACAAGCATGTTTTATTTAATTTTTATTTAATTTGCCATCTCTGTTCAGTCAAAAAGCATCACCAGTGGTTGCTATGATCTAACTAGTTAAAGCACACTTGCAGCCTGTTTTTAACATGCCATATGTAGTCTTAGCCTATTTTATACTTCTTAAGCAGCATGACAATTCTGGAAGTATTGTAAAGGTTTTGTCCACTTTGTTCGCTCCTTGTTTCCTTCCCTCTGAAACAGCGCTCTTCTGAGATGCAGCAGGGGGGTGCGAAGCAGCACCACACTCCTGACTGCTAGGCTATTAGCTGTGACTGGACAACAGCCGGCAACACACACGTACTAACACATCGGAATTGCGCACTCCGGCCCTTCAAGAGCTTCACTTTTCTTTGTGCTTTTATTTAAAGCACTGGTTAATTCTTTGCAGTCATCACTAGCCCCAGTTCTGCACTTTTTTTTTGAGCAATGGAGGGGGGGGGATGTTTTATCCCCCTTGATGCTCTTTGAGCAACATTTAGAACAGCACGTTCAGTATCAGCATAGGCTGCTCAAGAATGTATTTTAATTATACAGATTCTCTCTCCTTAACATTTTTTATTTCAGGAACTGCAAAAGTAATGTACGTCACAGTATCAAAATAAAACTAAATCATGCTGAACCCAATGCTTCCCTCCATCTTCCAGACCTTCCATCATTAGGGAAAGTTAAAACTCAAGATCTTTGAATAAATAAATGTTCCTAAGAGTAACTGCAACAAAGGAGATAACTAATATAAACCACGTTTGTAGACAGATCAAAAGTAACTGTATCATTAGGGCACCAGCATAGGCATTCAAAACGTAAGAAATCAAAGAACTAGTAACTGATGTTTCTTTCACATGTAACTGGCATCAGTGAATTGAATTATTTCATTTAGATAAGCTTTCAGGAAGAGTTATCCCCAATCTGAACAGCATCTGTCTGGGAAAAGGCCCCAGGGAAACAAAAGGATGATTTTAGGAAAAGATGTAGCATTTCTATGCAAGTTGTATCAGCCACAACATTGAAGTGTGCTCTATCTTTAATAAATATACACATCCACAAGAAGAGTAACTGCAATACTTTGGAACACATTTTGCATCATTCCAGCCTTATGCAAAAGACTGAAGAAAAAATGTTCACCTCGCCTGGACATAACTAACATTGTATTCTCATACCCACCCTAGTCATGAGGGTGAGAGCAAAGCAATGTCACTTTTTGAGTAGCTGCTACTCAGGACACATTTCTTCTGACAAAACTTTTCCATTTAATATAATGTAGAATTTCTCTGAAGGGAAAAAGATCAGACACTCACCACAATACTAGGTTCATTTTCACTCTCTTAATCTGCACACTTCAGGTAACCCAATCCATTCATTTCTTTCATATATAAACATTTATGTAGTGCGTATCTCTCATTAATGAAATCCCAAAGCAATGATGAGCTTGTTATAAGAAGAACTTGATACAGATTATTATTCAGTAAGGATACAGCCAGTAAAATGAAAACAGCTTAAAATCAGCATTTGGCAGTGGCTATCGAATCCAGCTTGTTACACAGTGTTACCATCATTTGTAAAAGTGCACTCTAATTAAGGTAAATGAGACAGCAAGAACACAGTGACATTGTTAACTTCACGACCCACAGCCAAATTATTTAAAACTTCTTTGAAGTTCAACTTAATTGTAATGGATATAATATTGAAGAATTTAAAGAAGCTCTGGATGCTTTGTAGAATAACCTTAATGATCTTTCTTTTCTCTTTTTAATTTTGGTCTTTGTGTATATGTTTAGAACATTGCTTATAATCCATTTATTTAGTATGGAAGTGAATTCCAGTCTATATTTGGTGCCATACTCACAGTAATTGACATCCATGTTCCCCAAAACAATCACCATGCCATATTTTAAACTAATAAGGTACTAGAACTTGGAGGTTACTATAAGGGCACTGAGTTTTGCTCAGACTCTGTTGTGCCAAGTGAGATTTTCTCTACACAAAGAAGGATACTTTTGCAGATTCTAAAGACTCTTTAACATTTCAAATACAAAGGATGCAAAAAAACACTTTAAATTAATTACCATCATAATTGTATTTTGCCCTGTTCTAGAATGCAGTCTCAGAAGCACCAGAGAGTATTGCAGGTTTCCAACCAAAACAAAATCCATTAAAAATGCAGCTTTACTGCAAATAGCAAGTTTAAGTTACTCTGGAGACTGACAGTGAAATCCAATGTACTTATTTTTCTTACCTAAATTATGAATACATAGTTTTCATCTGCAGAGCAAGAATGGATGTCTAATATGAATTTATTATAAAACAGAAATAGGAAGAACATTTCATGCAGTTTTTTTTTTTTAATTATTTGATTATGAGCTCCAGGAGAAGAATTATTTTAGACCTCCCACATAAGGCAGGACAATCAGTTCTCTTTAGGCTCATTGGTACAACTCATGGAAAAGATCTGGAGCATTCAGAGATGTGCATTTCCATACTGGGTATATTATGGAGTAAGGAAGCAGTCAAGAGCACATTTATGGGACGTTAAACACACGGTGGTGGTGGGGTCTTAATCAGCTTAGGCTGCAGTCTTTTGGTGCTGAACTGCTACAGAAATACTGCACACAGCAAGTCTATCTACTGATGAAGGGCACTGTTAATTAGCACATATTACTATTAAGAGACAGTTTTTGGATGCCCTTAATACCTTTAGAACGATCTTTTGTTTCATACAAGACAACACAAAGACCCAGTAATACACAGAATCCTTCTGTTGACATCTTGAACTATACATTCCAAAGAAATTTGTCTCAATGCTTTGTAATTCACCCACCCGCTACACGCTGTGGGTGATGATTTCATAAGCTGATCTGCTGTATTACCTAACCAGCCCGTGCTTCGAATCTCAGTGTGCCAAGCCCGAGAGGGTGGGAGAGCTGCAGCTTTTATTCTGAGAGCCGCACATTACGCAAGGCCGAGCGCTACAGAACGTGATTCAGAAAGATCGACATACTCTGCACTTACAGCTTCACCAGTTACCTCTCTCAGTCCTGTATCATGGTGCAAATTTTACACGCTAGGTCTTGTTAACAAACACAGCTCCTTTCTCCCTTAAGCAGAATCTCTTTTCCCCTTTGTTTGAAAGCTTCTTGAAACATCTGCATTTTATTTCTAACCAAATCTCATCCCTGAATAACACCAGCATAGCTGAACAACACAGTACTGCACAGGAATTTCTCCCCTCAGTAACATTCCGGCAGAACAGACCAGTGGATTCCAAGACAAAGGTATCAGTAGTGAAAGGGATGCCCTGGACAACCACGCCCAGGCCTGTTAGGAAAAGCAGTCGTATTACTTATTATTTCAATAAGCTGATCAAACTCCATTTTAAAACTATTTAGATTTTTTTTGCCTCTTACAGTTCTATGAACTCTTGTTCCAGAACTGTCTTTAATTAACACTGTCTTCTTACATGACAGAGTTTGTTTCTACTTCTCCAGAAACAGTCATAGCCTAAAGCCATAATTTAAGTACAAGCCACACAAAATTTCACTAAAGTGAAATTAGTTTGAATTTGCTTACTTATGCTCCTAATTGCATTTTCTTTAGCAGAACAGATAGATTATGAAACTAAACCTTTTCAAATGTATGTTTTATTATAAATACACACCAAATAGTTAGGGCAACTGGCATTTCCAGACAAACCCTTGAAGATTTCAGTCTCTTGCCATTGCCACATGTTGCCTGGACAAACAGTTAAGTCACAAATCTGTTCTGTTCAGCAAAATGGGGTTCTGATCTGTACAGAGCTCTTAAGCCTTCATTTTCCACATACACAAAGGTCAACATTCCCATGGACTTGATGCAAATTTTCAGATTTAACTACTAATGCTACATATGAAAAATAAAAATTAAAAAAAAATCACATTGGCTGAAGTGACAACTAATACAATCCCATGTGTCTCAGTACACTCATCTATTGTTCTTCTGTGCAGAATACTTGGCCATAGCCACGTATAATAATTGTAGCATCACGTACATGTTGATTTTTGTGTGTGGTCTGCTTTTGTCTCGTTAACAACGGACTTTTATTTTGGGAGAGTGCTATGCGTTTCCCTAAAACCAGTATAATCTATCACATTAAAACCGCCTTCAGACTCTTCCAGGCAATGGAAACAGAGGCAAGAACCACAGATGCAGTGAGCAGTTGTCAGTTCCTCAAGTTCTGCATGCATGCAGTCTTCACATAACAGGTTAGCTACAAATACTGCTGTCTGCATTCACTTACAAAAAAATAAATACTATGGTGTCATACTGTTAGTTGAACCAGAAAAAACAGTTGTTAGAAATAAAGTAGTTCAACTGGTGACCAACTGGTTGCTCTCAGTCTATGGGAAGTCAGTGCTGTTCGGCTGTTGGCTTTGGATTCTTTGCTTACTGCCTACTCAAGGAACAGAGGTAGATCCTTCAACCAACAGTACTGATCTTACAGCCCATAGTAAAGCTGTTTCTTCTCTTGAATTGGTTATGGTTGACCAAAAGCTTCATTTTAAGCTGCTTCAGTGTTTTCCCAATTGTAAATCCCTTCTCATGGGGACCATCTACTGACCAACTAAATTCAAGTTCCAGTTTTGGCCTCACCCTCATTCTTCTGAGTTTCTCCTACAGAAGCACGTTTCTTAAAGAGATCTGAAGGAATCTCAAGCTCCAGAGGTCTCTATTCCTCTGCCCAGAAATCCGTTCGTAGCTTCAACAGCTATTAGAAGTTCATATGTCACACACACACACACACACACACACCCCCAAGTAAGTATCCTCGCCTTAGAAAACTAAGCTGAAAACAAAACGTTGGAAATACACGTATTTAGAAATAACATTGATAATTCTGGTATAAATTACTGACAGTCAAATGAAGAGAACTGAACTCTGCTTGCTTGCATACCTATTAATGAGCTGCCTTTTAAAAATAACTTCCCAAAATTCAGATGCCACAAATGGAATCTTCCTGTTGCTACAAATTGTCTCACTTTCTAAGTCTGTTATGATACAAGCTCCAAATCTGACGTAGACTGTTTTTATGTTATTTAAAGATTAATACAAAGAGATTAATACAAACTATAATAGAGATTTGTGCCACATTTTCAAAAAATATATACTGGGTTTGTGTTTACGATTTTTGGTTTTTAACCACATCATTTTCAATCTTCCTACAGTCAAGTCAGCAACATAACAGATTATTACATAACAGAACATTACCAGCATTCTCAGAAATGTCTTTTTTCTTTAGCCAGACCAGGTGAATTATCTAAAATTTCTCCACTGGAGGAAAGATACTTTTTCCGAGCTGCTTCAGAAATTTCATAATGACAAAGTACTTTCTGTACAGAGAGCTTTATTCTTAGAGGTGAAAAACAAGACAGCCTAATAATATGTTGGGACTTGAAAGACAAAAGGAAGC
Organism: Chauna torquata; assembly: GCA_013399475.1. Classification (NCBI taxonomy): domain Eukaryota; kingdom Metazoa; phylum Chordata; class Aves; order Anseriformes; family Anhimidae; genus Chauna; species Chauna torquata. Next base: position 200,364 of record VXAL01002973.1, read on the forward strand.
TCAAAAAAAGTACTGGAAACTGGATTATTTAACTTTTAAATTTTCAACACAGATGGGAAGATGCTGTCCTGCTAGGTGGCCTCATTCTCTTTGTAGTTATTTCAATGTTATTCAAGAAATGAGTAAATATAGAAAAACAGATTTGCCTTTTTAAAGAATCCCCAGTGCAGTGCTGTCAGCTCCCTTCTTACTGTCTTTTAAATAGTATTTACAATTCAGCATTAAAAAGTGTCACCTTGTTTAATACAAAGTTTTCTATTATCATAAGTGTGAACTCTAAAGACTGGTTTTGTTCACGTAAGTAACTGCTTGTGAAGAAATGGATTGGAACCCCATCTTCTCTCCACAGGATATCAACTTTAGATACAGAATCAACAACCACTATTTGAAAGTACTTTTCCCCACGTCAGAGCCATTCATTTCCCCCATCCTAGAAATATGTATCTCAAAAGTACTACTACGAAGTAGTAGAGAAAACATGTGCAGATTTGATTTGTGTTCTTGAAAGCTCCTCTCTCCCCAAGGCCAAATCCTGTCCATTTACTTGTAGGTGTGGTTGTGTATCTAATACAGCAACAGCACAACAGGATGCTAGAAGATCAAGAAAAGATGTCAAGAGGTAAGAAGGAAAGAACAGTTTCCACTAAAACTGCTCCTGGCCATTCCCTCCTACAAAGCAGCAGCACGCAGAGACCTAAGGAAAGGTTTCTGTGGTATAACCATCAGCCTGAAAGGCAAGAATGAGTCTGCAGCCTGATGTCCCAGCCAGCCACTGGATTTGATACTGCTGTTCTGTTCATAAAAAGTGGTTAAAATTGTGCAAATAGAAGTTAAGACTGAAGGCCAGTTACTCGTTTCACTGGTTTGTAAGAGCTAGGCCTGCTAAGCCACTTCAGTCACCCTTGGTAGATCCTTTAACTTCAGCAATGTTCTATCTATAAAGGTCGACCAACACTGCACACATTCGTTAACAGATGGTTGGACAGAGAGTTGTAGTTTAGTTTGGAGAGCACCTACGCAGCACGACGCAATGCATTGCACGGACTCCCAAAGCAAGCCAGAGCACCTACGATATACCTCAAACTTTAACAAAACAAAACAAAAGAATCAAGTTTCCTTGACTGGGATTTCAGAAAGAATAAATACTGTCTTTGAACACTTTGGTACAATGACATTCCAGTCACTACATCCAATACTAAATACTTATTTGAAGTCTGAAGTTTTCCAAACCATTAGGTTGATGATCAGTTTTAAGAATCTTTCATAACGAAGAGGTGAGACAGTGATAAAAGCAGAAAAGACTGCTTAAGAATTAGCGATGGAAAAACAAAAGTTACTTGATAAAGAATGGCATTTATGGCAAATGCACCTTGTACACAATAACACTGATTTTTCAGTAAATCCTACTCCCAGATATTCTTCATCTATTTCAAAATTCATCAATATTAATTTCTAGCAAGCCTTGGAAAGCTTGAGAAATTCTAGAAGGCAGGAATGTTATGACAAAAAAAATGCATTAGTATTCAACATGAAAACACAACGAAACCGAGGATGTGGGGCATTTAACTTCCGTGCGTATAATATTGTCAGTAACCACAAGTCATAACTTTCTGCAGTTACTATATAGGAAAATTTACTGCACTTCAACTTTTTCTCTTCTATACACAGAAAATGTTATAGTGCATCAAATATACACTTTGGCAAGTTATTCCACTGTGGTATCTGCCAACCTTTCTACATTTGTTAAAACTGGTATAAATCAAGAGTTATCTGTTAGTTCTAAAATGCTCTGTTGTAATACCTTTTAGAATTTCATATTGTACAGCAAAATTCATTTCATATTCCATAACTGAGCTACTTATTCTGCCTCGTGATTCATTTTATTAAGCAAGCCAGGTCCCACTCCCATTGCTGGATTTTACTATTTCCTTTTAAAACTCTAAAACTCTTTCAAAACAAACTGTAGAAATGTTGACAGTTATCTCTGTGCAATCACTTGCTGTGCACAGCTAGTACAAATCTGCACTGGTTTTGGCTGGGATAGAGTTGATTTTCTTCACAGTAGTCAGTGTGGTGCTATGTTTTGGATTTGTGACCAAAGCAGTGTTGACAGCATGCTGGTGTTTTAGCCGTTGCTGAGCAGTGCTTGCACAGCATCAAGGCGTTCTCTGTTCCTCCCACTGCCCTGCCAGTGAGTAGGCTTGGGATGGGCAAGAAGCTGGGAGGGGACACAGCCAGGACAGCTGACCCAAGGGATAGTTCATGCCATATGTCATCCTCAGCAATAAAAGCTCAGTGAAAGATGAAGAAAGGGTGAGATGTTCAGAGTGATGGCATTTGTCTTCCCAAGTAACCATCAGGTGTAATGAAGCCCTGCTTTCCTGTCAATGGCTAAACATCTGCCTGCTGATGGGAAGTAGGGAATGAATTCCATACTTTGTTCTGCCTGCGCGCAGAGTTTTTGCTTTCTTTATTAAACTGCCTTTATCTCAGCCCATGAGTTTTCTTACTTTTGCCCTCATGATCCTCTTCTCCATCCCGCTGGGGGCTGGAGGGGGGCGAGAGGCTGTGTGAGGCTGAGTGTTAACCCACAACAAAACCTTACAAACTTTTTTGAAACATTTATTTTGACTTCTATTAATTCATATTAGACAAGTGATGTGAAAACTGATTACAATAACATCTTGAAAAAATGATTAGCCCAAGCTTTTGAAAAGCATTTACACCACAGCTGCTTCTTTAATCTATCAGTTCTGTCTTGAAATCCCATACTAACATAACAAAATCAAGCAGAACCATTGTGAACTTAAGTACTGTCTTTTCTATCTATTCCTTTTCCATTGCATCTTGTACTTCAATATGCCACAGCAGAAGGGAGCAAAGGGCTCCTGATGAACGAATAAAACTCAGGGAGCATTAGTGGTAACACATATGCATTTGCACTCCAATTTCTAACATCACACTTAATCTATTCCTGCTTGAAAACTCTCACCTTGAATACTCCAGGGATTTTTTCTCCTGTTTCCCTGAGCTGGTATAAATCAGTGTTATTTGTTAGTTCTAAAATGTTCTTTGCTGCAATACCTTTTAGTGCTTCATACTGGATTCAGTTTGTTAAGCAAGCCAGTTCCCACTTCCATTGCTGGATTTTACTATTATTATTACTACTTCCTTTTAAAACTCAAAATATTCCTTTACATGACCTGTCTCTACAATCAACACGTTCTGTTCATTTAGACAGAAGATACATTTGCGGCACCTCTCCTTATTAACAGAAGGCCTAAGCAATCTTTAGCCTGTTTGCACAGTAGGATACCAGCAAAAACAGAAAAGAAATCAGAGTTCAGAGACAGAAATGCATACGGATAACTAAAATAGAAAGAAAAGGTAAAAATGTAATCAATGCTTACTAACTTTCACATAGGATCTAGAGACTTTAAATTTGTTTTACACTGACATTATAATTGGCTTCATTAGTCTTGAAAATCGTCGCTGCAAGTCAGACAGGCTGACTGCCTGGCTCCTGCAGTTAGAAAATAACATTAGAAAATGCTAATTGCTAAATGAAATTTCAAGCTAAAATGTCCTACATGGAAACACATTGCACTTTAAGCACACAGCTACAGAGAGTTTTAAAGCAGACAAGTAGAACAGAAATTTTGAAATACAAATTCAGACCATCACCAAAGTGGGAACTGGGGTGCATTACAGTTTTTAAGACTGCAAGTAATTTGAGAAAGCACACACACAATATACCCAGAAACATCAAGGCTGCTAATAAATTCACAAAGCAACAAACCCTGCACACTGTGCTCAACTATTTATTTTGCACTTTTAACATTTCATACGTTTATAAGAAGCACCACACAGTATAGATTTCTAGGAAAAAGAATACTGCTGTTAAAGACATTGTTCAACAGTAGAAACATGGAAAAAAGCTTCTTTAATATTCTTTGCTTAACATACAATTGCATTCTTGAAGTATTTACTAAGTCCCACCAATACTTCCATACAAGGCAAGTCATTTATTGTGAGGAATAGCGGGGGGAAGCAACTACGAGAGCTAACTTTAATATATTGGTTTTGTTGAGGTCCTCCTTAAGCAGAAACTTAGATCTTTGTATATTTCTGCTATTTTATTAAATACTTAGGTATTCAACTTTGCCTCTAGATGTCGTCATCTTTTGCCCAATAATTCTTCATTAAAATATTAGCAGAAGTTGAAAAGGTCTGTGAAAAAACATGCTTTCTTTCCTGCATGATGGTGTCTCTAAAATAGGCTCTGCCGCCTAATTACTCCATTGAGGCTTCTTCAGATTGTTTGCCCAACAAAGTTCTTGTAAAATAGCTTACTAACAGAAGCACTGCAAAACTGAAAGATAACTATATCCACATGAAATCCAGAATGGATAAATCTAAAGAAATAAGCTATTTAAAAATTCCTTTGAAACCTGTCATTTTATTTGGCTGTTTCAGTCACATATGATGTAAGACAGAGAAACAGACTGGAGACAGTCTCCTGATCTCTCTCACATGGGAGAAAAAGCAAGTTAGCCAAGAAGAACTTTGCAGGTCTGAAAAGCTGGTTCATAAATCTCAATAGACTTTCAGAGCTTTGTTTCAAGTTCCAGATGTAAATGCCCTGAAGATCTTGTCTAGAAATTGATATTCAAAAGTCTGTACAGAGCAGGATTTTATTAGGGTCGAAATCTAGAAAGTTTCATGAGAAATTAGTGAAAGTAACAATGTTTTTAACTAGAAGTCAGCCTGTAACATCCAATACAGGTAGGTATTGCACTAAATCAAACTGAGAATCTGGTCAGTTAAAATGCAGGAACATGTTCCCTTATCATCCCTGCAACAGAGAAGGAAAAATTCAGCAGCTATAGCCAACAGTCCCCAAAAGCACTGTCAGGGGAGGTGTCCTCACCATCCTCCAGGCGCTCCTCAAATTCTGTCACGCTGCTATCATTCAGTTGCTACCACTTTTCAGATGACAGGAAAAGAGTAGGGTTTCATTGGAAATTGTGTCCCTAAATCTTCTTAGGAAAGGGAAAATTTGAGCACTAGTACCTGTATCTCTTGAGGATGAATTATACATACACATATGTAGTGAGCTACTAGTTACTGCTTAAGCTTAAATATAATCATGATGCATTTGTCTGCTTGCAAAAGCTATCAACAAAGAGCACCTCTGACACTTCCGTGTTTAAAAGATCACGAAGAAATTCACATTCATATATTATGTAATAAAATAACCCAGCAAGATGCATTTTCTATGTTTCCCCATGTGCTTCGTAAGAGATAACAATTACAAATGCTATTTTCTCTTGTAAGGCTAATGTAGTTTTTAAAGTAATGTTTACGCATTACTACAAGATATGTTTTCCTGCAATTGCTCAGATAGCTATTGGAGACAAAAAGTAGGTTTTGCTCATTTCAAGATTCCCATTTAAACAACAAATAAATCAGTTAGCAGCAGACCACTATGATATGCGAAGAAGTTGTCCTTTTTTCTGCCTAGCTCTAAGTAAGTAGTAACAGCTGTACTTCATCAAATCAAACCTCATTCTAACATTGCAGAGTTGGTAGCACTGTAGTCTGTCTCCTTTCTCACCACGACAGAAAGCTGATGCCCACAGAAGAGTCTCAGGACAAGGCAAAGAATACAGCATTTTTTCTCCTTCTCAGTCTCTGTTTGTGTTCCCAGACTCTGAGCCAGAAATGGTCCATTTACTAGCTTTCAATTTTGTTAACCTACTGGGTCTCTTACTGAACCCATGCAGACCTTTCATATCCAGAACATCCTGCAGCAAGGAGTTTCATAGTCTGTAGATTCTCAAAGTTTACACGGATTCAAATCATGAGGGACAAACTCAAAATCACTAAGCAGTACTGAGTAACAGACAGATCTTTTTTAGGCCTTCTGCAGAGTTTTTGGAGTTTTTTCCCTTAAATAGTATTAATGGTATGGACTACAAGCCTTGGCAGAAGTGACTGAGATGCAAGGAAGCCTGTTTAAGATGCAAATACAATGGTTTAACATTTCCATGAGATAAGGACTTTGGCAATTGGCATCTTTATTCAAGGGAAGCTTGTTTATTTGCTACTGCTCTTCATGTTGTATTTGCGTAAATTATTTATCAATGGACCTGCTGGATTGGAATAGGCATTCCTTTATATGAAGAATCAGAATACAGACATACAAAGTTGAGCTCTGTTCCAACTGCTCATGACTGAGTCCATGAAGTCTGAAAGACTTTTATATGATGCACTTTTAAGCTGTGCATCATCTAATCACAAAACAATTATCCGTACCATATACATTTTCCTTCTGCTATCACCTTAGATGTATAGTGCTGGTACATATAATATCGGCTGACTTAACACAGGTAAAAACTGACATTTCTCTAAGGATGTAATTCAGCAACTAACTTATAACTTCTGTCCGAATTCTGATTAATGAAATTTCAAGCATCAGGGTACTTTTCTGTTAATGTTTGAAGGAGGTAGGTTTTTAATCTCAAGCATACATAATATTGACCAACTCTGAAAACAAAAACCACCCAATGATCCATATCTTATTTTACAAATACAGATGTACTTCCAAATACAGAAGTACCTCAGGCAAAACTAAATTAAGAAAAGGGTTACCCCAGCTATTAATTGCACTGGTAGCAAGAGATTTCTGCTGAGGTACAGACAGTGGCAAACAGCATTGTTTTTGCAGTCTTTTACTAACTGACAGCACACAGGACAGAATAAGTGATATACATATTCTTACAAGAGTTCGTAAAATTCTGTAGAAGCATCTTGGATAGTTGAGATATTTCATTAAAACTGCTCTAAGAATTGTCGGGAAAAAAGAGGATGAATTCTGTCATGGGACTAATGTCAGCAGACAGAAGATCCTGCAGGGCCTGTAAGTATTTCAGAGCCTCGTAAGTAAAGTGGCTTTACTTTTTAAATGTCTGAATGAAGTGATGTGATAATTCTAAAACTACTAATTTATACATACTGAAGATTACTAACAAACATCAGAATATTTCCTAGAATACTAGTCTAAAATGTTCTGTTGTTTTACTTACCGAATTCTAGGACTCAAACCCAAGGCAAGTGCTATGATGGTGCTTTCACACTGCTGACATGCCTCATCCAACAGTACATGCGGAGAGGAAAGAAGTGTTGATAGTTAAAAGAAATCAGTTTGAGATCTCAAGCAGATTAACAGCTGACTACGCCCTACATGTACAGAGTATCATAAATCCAACATTCTGTCTTATAGACAATAAGTACCTTACAGTAGTTATACCAGTTTGATTGAACTGCTGTTTAACTTGAAGTATAGCAACAAGTAACCACAGTGGAGCAAACCTGACTGTATTCTGTGTAATAGATGACTTATCACAAGATTGTTGCCAGGTGCTTTTGTGGAAAGTGGAGCACTGAGCAAATGACAGTCTGTAGCAAGAAAAAAAACAGTATTCCTTGTACATAGGGAAGAGACTGAGTCCCTATTGCTCATTTACTTTTCTTTCCAATTCCATTCTCAAAAAGGGGACCTTGAGGCTACTCTTTACTTAGCCTGATGTTTGAAGCATCAATTTGTTTTGCAAATGGCCACTTCTATTTGGACGTCTGCTGGTACCAGGCTTATAGGTACAGGTATTAAGGAAGTTACAAGCTTTTTGAAAGAAATCTGTAAAGATGATACATTTTAGTACAAATTTGTTCCTGTATAAAATGGTTACTGAAAGATCTGAAGCATTCATTAAAGATACGAATATAGAACAGAAAATATTTAAGACTTCTTAAATGTAGCTGCATTGTTTCCTCGTGAGAACGTTCAGTGCCCCTCCTGCAAATACATCATGCAGCAACACTCACAGAACTGCAGGGGACAGTTTCCTAGCTGTGGTTTATGTGCAACTTCACCACTTGCCATAAACAAGAGATATCACAGAGGTAACCATGAACATTTTAAACAGAACTGATAAACTTAGGTGCATATTTAAACATGGAGGAAAAAGCATGGAAATACAGTCTTTAGGTGACATGTTGTTTAATATGATCTTAATAAAAACAAAAAATAAAAGTGAATGGTGTGTACCTTGTGATTAGCTGTATGGTCTAAAATATTTGCATGAAGGGTTGCCAAAGATTCCCTATAGTTTTTAGAGAGCCATAGAAAGAAGCATTTATGTCACATCAAACCTTATAGAACATAACACCTCTCAGAAACAAGATCCACTTTAATCCTAAATAAGCACACTATCAATCACCTTGCTAGTTTTAAAAATATCTACTTTTTCCACATCTGTAATGTTTTTCAGGATAATAATGGTTATGGTCCTTCTCTCAGAGTCTGAGGCAAAGTGCTGTGAACTCCTATAATGTCATCAGTAGGTTGACCTTGTGCCACCTGAATGAAGAGACATTTTGCCTAAAAAAAAATCGTGTTCAAAGGGGATACGACACAGAAAAACAGTTTATGAAGAACACTGAAAAATATTTTCTAAGCAAAAGTTGATAGAAGAAAACATTTTTTGAGTGATACTTCACTTCCTAGCAGGACTTACAAAATATAGTTAGTAGAAAAAGGAGAATACTGCATTACAAAGGAAAAAAAATTAAAAGGATGGCCAATCTTTGTTTACCTGTCCACCTTTCATAATTAAGTACCATATGTGCTTGCGAAGCCATGTGTTCTCTAAACGGGCTTTCTTTCATCTTCTCCATGTCAACAGAAGATTCATAACCCTGAGCCCAGCAAACAGTTCAACTTCACAAAATACAAAATTCTACTATTCATATTCTCATCAAATAATACGCTTCTTTGAAGAGATCAAAGTTGCATCATAGAGAGCTTTGAATCCAATTAAGAGCACTTGGTTCTTGAATCACAATAAAAAGTTTATTTTGCACTTAGAATAAAAATATCAACCAGTGATAGACAGAAACAAATACATTCAACTTCAACAGAAAAAACTGATTTTAGAGAAGAGGTAAGCAGCTGGAACCATACGGTTCACATTGCATTTTTTCAACCTTTCTCCATGACATGTATGTTTCAATGGAACAAAAGAAGTAAAGCAACAGGGAATACATTAAGAACAAAATTGGGTGGGTAGATACAGTCAGCACAGTTCAGTTGACAGTTACAATCTCAGTATGCTTTCAGGGGCTATTATCCTCACTTCAGTATTCTGTTTATTGTTTTAGCCCATCTGCAAAGCATGAACACTTAGAAGGATACTATTCTTTTCATCACAGATTTTGTTTGCACTTAAACATTGCTACAATTGAATAGATACGCCCTCTCATATCTACTGGAGATCAAAAAATTTGTCTTATAGATGGCTCTTCCCTGTGAAGGAAATGCAGTAATCAGAATTCATGTTTTCTGTCCTGATCACGTGGAGTCCATCAGTCTACTAGCTGTGGATTTTCAATACAGATGCTGCCTATTTCCACAGCCATCAGTAGGATGCTCTGTGCTCTGCTTTCACTTTTAAAAGACAAACTGGAGGTTATTGTAATGCTTAATCAGGATACAGGGGAATAAATTTTCCACTGTTGCAAGCATGCTGCAGTTCTTTGGTTGAAAGCAACCACCGACACTCAGCCTGTTGGGTTCCTAGTTCCTCCATCCCTCACACAACTACTGGTTCTTACAGCATGGTATTTGCAAGGATAACTTCACCCAGCGCTGCTGGCAGTCACATCACTTACTAGCACATCTGAGGTTTTTAGATATAGAGCAATGATCTCTGTCTATGGGCACACGATATTTGACACAAAATCATTTGATCATGAAAACTCCAAAGATTTAGAAGTCTGATTTGTGCCAAACTTGTAATTCTGTCTCAGCTCTTTCCAGTCAGAGTGCTATATGATGAAAGGAGAATGCCAAAGAGAATTTTGTTTTCTTCTAGTGTAGAAGACCGAACGCCATTAAATTTTCAGCCAGTTATAGACCTCAATGAGACACCCAGACCTTCATCTCTTTAAAGAGTAAAAAATGGAAAGTATCAGACTTGACCTAAATCTCATCTCACATTCATATGTGGCATACTGATATGCTGCTTCACTACTGAGATTACTGGAGAAACAGGTCTCAGTGCAAAAAGCAAATGGCACTGAAACATTGGTAGGCAAATATAACCTCTTAATTTTTATTTAGAGCAATTAAGAAAAACATCTGTCATGGTTTTGGCTGGGATAGAGTTAAATTCTCTTCGTAGAGGTTCACACAATGCTGTGTTTTGGATTTTTTGATGAAGATAATGGTGATGTTTGCAGTTGCTGCAGAGCAGTGTTTGTACAGAGCCAAGGACTTTCCAGCTCCTCGTATTGCCCTGCGAGTGAGGAGGCTGGGGGTGCACAAGAAGCTGGGAGGGGACAGGACCAGGACAGCTGACCCAGACTGACCAAAGGGATATTCCATACCATATGACGTCATGCTGAACAATAAAACTGGGGGGGCTGGCCGGGGAAAAGGGGGGGGCCGCTGCTCAGGAACAGGCTGGGCATCGNCCTTTTTCTCGATTCTCTCCCCCATCCCACTGGGTTGGGGGGGGCGGGGAGAGTGAGCGAACGGCTGTGTGGTGTGTAGCTGCCTGCCGGGTTAAACCACAACAACATCTTAACTTACAGCTAGCAGACTCACACCCAGATCTTGAGCCAAGTATTCTGGGGAAAGCAAACCAAAGAAAGAGATTGCAGTTTGGTTCAGACCAACCTGTAACACCACCAAGATAGACAGAAATAAAGAAGGTTTACTGAAAAAAAGTTTAAAATTTCAATCTTTCCCCAATGAAATATTCTTATAACTATAAATCTGTTACTATTGAACTTTGAGAACTGTTTCTCCTAGGTCACCTTTCGGCATGAGTACATTAAGTCAAGATTAATTTGACACAGTATACAAACCCAGTTATCTACCCAGTTTTATAATTTGACTGTATATAGTCAAAAAACTATATATAATTGAGACAGAGGTTATCCATTCCCTGAAATGACATTGTCCAGAGACCACAGAGTGAAAGAGGAAGCTGAAACAAATGTGCAAAAAAGGAAACATCTACACACCTTCAGGTTCTAAAACATGCACTGTAACAAAAACTCCTACCACTGTTCAGCCTTTCCTCAAGCCTTCAACAACTTCATGGATATTAACATCACTGTCAAGCTTGTGTTACAACAGCAAGATTAAATTCAAATGGTACCCACAGGACCAAAAAGGCTGTTGAGAAGCAAACAGGTATAGAAACTCCACCCCACCTTTCACCCTAAGCCAACTTATTAATGCTAATTGTCAGCTATAACAATCGAGGCACCACAGGAGGTGGTTTTTTTTTTTCCCCTCTTCTAAAATCAGTGTAGACTTTTCACCTCCTGCCTCTCACTTTGAGTCTACTTCTCATTAAAACATGACAAAGAAGTCTGATAAGCAGGTGTTTTTGAGACTTGGTATTTTAGAAAACATACAATTGGATTATGGGTTGTTGCATTTTTTTTTTTTTTTTTAAACAAAAGAATACGAAACTTCTCCAGAGGTTCTCCAGAGACTGAATCTTTTATTTCAAGCATAATTTGGAGGTAAAAATCAAAGTAGGAGCTGAAGCTACCATCTCAACTACAACTGAAAATCTTCTCTGTAGCGCTGGACTACGTAATCACCTTAGTATTTTTGTCCCTTAAGCTGAGGATAATCAATGCACAGTACAAGTTCTATTCAACATATTCCTCCTGCTCTGGCAATTAGAATAGTGGTATCGTTATTAATGGCAGAAATCGTATCTGCTACTCCAGCAACAACTGTGATGACACAGATCAAAGATAAACAGTAACTGACAAGGAACTGGAAATAAAAAAAAGCTCTACTTTAGATATAAAACTGTATTCCACAGTGAGCACTAAACAGAATGCAACAGAGAAGGGACAATACTGTCTAAAAAGGCAGATCATATCTGTTTTCCAAAGATTCTTCACACATGAATCCTGAAGTTGTAAGGGTAAATTACAACCTGCTGTTTTGAATTATCTGCTCAAAATACATATTTCTTTTCTTTCTCTTCACTGAGAAAGAACTGTGCTCTGCCCTTTGCTCAAATAAGCAAAGAATTATCTGACACCATCTGAATCCTCAGCTCCTATGAGAAGATGGTATCTCTAATACATACACAGAGTAGCTAGTACTCTGTGCTTCCGTAACACACCAAGGAGGCAAGACAAGTAATAAAGCTGTCCAGGACACTAAGGAATATCTCAACAGAGATCCTAACCTGTGCTAGCATCCCATGACCCCCTCGGTTGCTTTGTACACGTTGGCTCCCATGTATGGCATATGTTTCAGTGTAAAAGCAAACACAGCATACTTGGTTGCATGTGCTTGCAGACTCTTCAGACTATTTTTCCATCACTACAGCAGGCACACATAACATTACAATGTTCCCTGTGCAGGTTCTAACAGGGGCAAAATTTCACCTGCACATTCACCACAAAGTCCCCAGAAATGGTATAACAAGCAGGAATTCAACTATAAGCATATAAACAATGTTCTGTTTTTGTTTCAACTAATGTTCTGCCCCAAGAACGCAAATTTAACAACGTTATGGTTTTTTGTTTTAAATCTTTGAAAGGTAGACAATGAATAAAGAATTTCAGAGAAGATATCCATTAACTGATTATAGCAGGCCAAGAGTTAAGGAAGTTGCCCAATTTTCTTGGTACGGTAGCTTGACAGTTCATATTGAAATTTATCAATAGTTTTGCAGACTGTGTGTGGTTTTAAGCATTTATCAACATATTAATTATATATTCTGCATTGATGCTACAGCTTCTGTCTCTGTAACAGAGACCTCCGCAACTGTGATAGGGAGGGAGTGCAACAACTTCAAAGCTTCATGGCATTAAATACCTTAAGTGCTATTTTATGGCCCTCCAACTGCTAGCACGTTAGCAGCAGTAGGGCAGAGAACAACACTCCTCACCTGCTGCCTGGGGAGAAGTGCTGCCATTATGCCGGAGATTAATGGAGTAGGCAAAGAGGCCAAGCGCAACACAGTCTTCTGTTTCATCTGACCTTGCGACCATTAAGCGCTGGACTGGGAGCAGAGTGCAGCTGTCAACTTCTCCTTCCAAAACATACAGAAAAGCAGGCAAGCTAAACCCGCCCTTCGCATGAAGTAGTTTTTGGGAGTAGGTTAAAAACTCATGAAGGGTGCATAAAGTAAGGAAAAAAACTATTCCTCAGAGATGGGTTAAGCACACAGATGAAGATTCCTATCGTGATACTGACTGCTTTTTTCAACACCTTCTCGCATAAGCTATTTTGCCACAACTTCACAGTACTATTCATTCTATGGGTTGTACTGACACTTGAGAAAGGCACAAGAAGAGGCAGCATTTCTGTAACATTCTGTCATATAGGGTCCACAGGGCACCATAACTGGGCAGATTCAAAAAGATAAAGAAGATTACAATTAGGAATTAAAACACACATGTATTTTTTTTTTTTATTTAAAATGTAACACATTACATATGTAAAGCCCAACACCAGTAAAAGCACCCTATGAGAAGCCTGTAGCGGACTGATTTCATACACACCGAGACAGACAGAGAAAGGCACATTTTGAAGAGCTTAATTTTTACTCCTGCAAAACTCCATAGGAGTTAAGTATGGGTAAGGGTATTAAGGCCCTTACACATCGGCAACATTTGGCACTTCTAACACACCTCTGTGTTTTATCAATCTTCCTTTTGAAGTAAGCTATGCAAATTCATAGAGATGAAGGTTCTTATTTGTTCTTCTTTCCAGACTCTCTTAAAGTTCTATTTAATACCACTCAATTTTTTATTGCAACACAAACAATCAGCCCTTACAAGCAAAGTATATCCTCAACTCCCTTTCACTGCAACTAAAATAACCAGTACCCACAAGTGTAAGCATAATCTCTACTTTTTCAGATCATTTTCAGTATGTACAGAATTGGAGCTACTTGCTAAGGTAACAGGAATGAAAGACTGCTGCTCTCTAATACACACAAATGCTGCTGTGTAGAAAGATACTAGCACTACAGCACATCACGTTTAGTCCAGATAGGTTGTATCACCCAGGACAAGCAGTCTCCTGAGATACTGAAATGACCCAAGTCACTAAAGTAACTGATTTGGCAGAGGAAGAGACACATGGTCAGGAATGCTGCGTTACTCTCTGCCTGTGGTTTCAGCTCCTGCAGTAACTAGAAATTACACCTTCTGTACTTCCCATTCACTGGCTACCCTGACCCACAGGAATGCCAAAGTTGCTTCCGAAACCAATGAGCTGATAAGCTGTAGATCATCTTTGCTCTGTCTTCCATCACAATCCTTTCCGTATGTGTGTTTAACCTGAATGGAGGATCAGCCCACACTGTATTCACAGGGTCTACACTACCTGATCGGTATGGTAAGGCAATGAGGAAACTGGTCTAAGAGAACACAAGAACTTCTGATACCACAAATAACTGAATACTGCAAGAGAATGGGGTAACCTGTTCAGCAGTTTCAGATGCCCTTAGAAGCTGAAGAAAGCTGCACAACAGAACACAATGCTGGAAGGGAAAGTTGCACCTACTACAAAACATAGCCTGAAATTTCATTTCTGGCACTGCTAAGTAGCTTAAGAATTGCCGATTATTTACTGCAGTTTCCTCCATCTTCTGTGCAAAACAGTGGAATGCAGTTCAGAAAACATCTTCAGTAAGGAAAGTAGGCACCTTGCCTAACATACTGTTACTGGACAACTGGTCAGTGATGGGAGGGCTTTCTCCACATAATAGCCTGCTGTCAGAACTCAGCCTGCCTGAAAAGCTAGTGCCTTCTTTGGGTAGGGCTCCCTGCGGCAGCAGAGAAGTCCTTAATGCTCAGGTGAAATCAGAATTCTGAGGCTGAGGAAATAACCACCGAGCAAAGCTCAAGAAGATGAGCAAATTCTCCACATTACTAGTAATAAGCTCTACAATCACCTGTGAATTAAGAAGGAAATAATTTAATAGAAAAACAAGTTTTAAACATTTAGAGCTTTTTTTTTTTTGCTCTTACATCATTAGGACCGGTAACAAGAAATCTATAAAGAACTTAGAGATGTAATATCAGAATCTATCAATGTTTTTGATGTTAATTACAGACTTTAATGAAGTAGTACATAAGGTCCATTGGAAAAGAGAAGATATATCATCTCCACTTGGAAAAACAAAACACAGGATAAGCCAAAGAAAACTTAAGGCAACATTATTCAAAAGCGTATAGATATAAAGTAACAAATGGTGCAAACACTAACGACTTTGGCTTGAACCATATTCAACTTTGGTCCTGATGACCACAATGCCCTAAATCAGCAATTAACAAATTTTAGCCTATGCAACTTTCCAACGGCTGGAAGAAAGCTCGTCAGCCACCAGAAAGAAACTGTGGTAGACAGAACTTAAATATATTTATTTCTTACTTCAGGACATAGTCACAGCTACAATTCTTTCTACCTTTATTCTCATTATCTATAACAAATTTAAAAGGTATATATACTAAGAAATAATTATCTTCCCTATTCTGAGCAGGATCAGAACTGCATCAGATGTACCTGAGGTACCTATTAGATTAATATATTTGCACTGTAAGACACAAACAGTAGACTCCTAATTTGCTTGCAGAAAGTATCAGAAGCTACATGTGAATATTGCCTATGATTTTAGCAAAACA
Organism: Chauna torquata; assembly: GCA_013399475.1. Classification (NCBI taxonomy): domain Eukaryota; kingdom Metazoa; phylum Chordata; class Aves; order Anseriformes; family Anhimidae; genus Chauna; species Chauna torquata. The sequence goes on from VXAL01002973.1 coordinate 216,105, forward strand.
AGAAAACCCACAGGTAAAGCCCCAATTTGTCAAGTCCTGTACACTGACTGGAAATTCCTGTGGAGAAGCAGTCAGACGCAACTGTAGCAAAATAATCAATCCAATAGCTGCAGTCAAATGACTCCTCTAGTTCAACATTTGAATTGCAATCATGTTTTTATTCTCGGGTTCTCAGTCTGTTATTTATTTTTTTAAAGAAGGTATGCTACTATGTCTCCAGACTTAATTAACCAGAATGCAAAACATGGAGGATGGAAAACTCACAGGATACAAACATCAAGGACACAGTAATTTAAGTTGAGGACTTAACCCCAGAAGTATGAATCATTGCTACCAAGCTTAAACAGATTTTCCTCCTGAGAATACCAAAAATAAACTGCAAGCCCAAGTCCTTCCACCCTCAAAGTCAATTACATGAATTTTGCTAACAGATCCCACATGGTACAATGGAGTAAAAGTTAAATAAACAAACAAACAAACATTTCAGTTACCAGTCTGTTTCTCTAATTGAAAAGTTTGTGCCTCAAGTTTGGTTTGGACCTTGGGATTTTCCTAGAGTGAGAACAAAGTGGGGGCAGGGGAGCAGTTCTTTTATATTTATATATAGTGCTTTAAAGAGATTTCTAATAAAGGGATGGGACTCGATATAGCATGTCATGGCTGTCCCACTCACTGTAACTTAACCATCTTCTTTGTTTTAGAAATAATGAATTAACCACCAGATGTTTCTTCCGCCCACAACATGTGTGTGAAAGGAATAAGCCTCTACATAACAGAAAACCATTTCATGTTCTTCAGGACTCATTTCAAAGGATAAAAGATGCTTCAGAAAAATAAAAGGTATTTTTGCTTCCTTTCTAGTAAAAGGTAACAATGATTCCAAACCAATTTACCCAGTTACACAGATTTTTAACTTATTTATTTATTGGCTCAAACCTCAGCGTGAGGCCTCTGTACAAAGCAATGACTTGTACAAAAACTGGACCTCTGAGGAACTGAAGCTTTGTATTCATCATGCTTCAGAAAACCAAAAACATATTTCAAAGTTTTTTGTTTTTTCCTTCCCCCCACTAGAGGAAAGATACTTTGCATTGATTTTCTTACGTAAAACAGTAAATGGTTTACTATTTTCATTTTATTACTAAGGGCTTCCATAAAGCATTACGGAAGAACAGTAACAAAAATACTGGCTCTTTGTAACACGGAGTTGGCTTTTCAGTCATTTTTGAGATTACTACACTGGCATACCAACTGAACAGTAAATGGTCAAATTACTAGGTGGATAAAGCTACAGGAAATCAGAAAAATCTAAGAAGTATGCAGTACAAAATAAGATGCTGCAATGTATCTAACAGCTTGTAGAAAATACATAAAACTTCTTCAAGAAAGACAAATTTTGTTTTACATGCCCATTGCTTCTAATGCCAACTTTATACTTACACGTCAGCTCCATCTACATTGTGCTCCTTATCAGATTTGAGAACACAGTTCCTGCACTTCTCAGTTCTCAAGATTATCAGTGATACATTCACTTCCCAGTGCTGCTCTGATCCACACCAAGTTAACACGAGCCCTGAAAACCGTGTGTTTGCCCATGTATTGATTGCTGGAGCACTGCAGCATAAGTCTTGCACTGCTTCTCTTGTCCGTTACATGTGAAAAATTCACAGCACAGCCTATGTCATCTACTGGGTCTCATGACACAACAATTATTGTTCGACACCTACACTGTGGTACCATCTTGTGTAACCAGAACCTTGCAATGGAGCTGCGCTGGAAAACCTGTGGGTCCATCCCTTAACATACAGTAAGGCATTCCGTGGTCTCTGCACCTAAATCACATTCCATACAGAAGAAACACAGCACTGCTTTCTCACTCCAAAACAAAAGAGACTTGTTCCATATTGCAGCAACACGAGTGCTTTTTAAAGTGGAAAGACATGAGTAACAGAGCTATTGTGCTTTTCCCTGATACCATAAATAAAACGCGACTTCAACAAACACAAACAAAAAAAAACAGCAGTGTGTTCAGCCTGGTACGTGGATGGCCTAGATCTCTGCCTACACTGACAGAAGGCTGCATGGCAGCAGGGCATGAGCACTCCGGAGCGGGAATCTCCGACAGCTGTGATCTGCCAGGCAGGGACTACTCCGTACCCGCACACAGTACCCTGATCAAATCCCACTGTTACACTTCCACTCCCAGAGTGACCATTACACATGCAGGGGAGTTAAGCGCATGGAAGTAAATTTGGAGGAGGGGAAGGGGCAGCGAAGATTAAAACATTTCTGTGAGGTAAAAGCCTTTAACCAACGCTTTAAGAAGCCAATGCTAAAGACAGAATGTGAAGCAGAGACACTACAAGTCCTAGCTTAGTTAAGTTTGTACAAAGACATTCAGGTATGGTAGAAAAAAACAATCATTATTTTAGCATGACAGTATTTCTTGCAGCAGGACATCTACTGGCAGAGGACGCCAGCTGATAGCTGGTTGTTGTGCAAGTCTGCTTTTGGGATTCCTTACAAACAGACAGTAGGCAGATGGCGAGGATGCTCAGTACTGTAAGGCCACCAGCATGCAAGGCGGACAAGGGTTTGTTGCTGTCTTCCTCTTCCACTGTTGTTCTTTCTGCTTTTCTTGTACTCAAGTCTCATATTGAAAATTTTCTCTCTCTAATACAGAGAGCACTTCGATGGTAACGGTAATGTTTTTCTTGCTTTGTCAATGTAAACTGGCAGACACCTGTACCTGGCAAAAAAGCTGTGCAAGGCTTTTAAACACCCTGCCAACAGCCAGCTTGCTCCTCTGATCACTTCAAGCTGGTAGTCAACTGCCACTGCCAATCAGACTTCGTACTCAACATTACAGATGAGAAGCAAACAAATATATATTTCTTTTGCTACTTGTTTTGTTTCCAAGATTAAGGCTTACATTAAAGATCTTCCTTTGAATCTCACATTGAGAAGCTAACTGTACCAATAATGAGAGGGCTTGTGCAGTCATGAATCAGAAGGAAGCAGAGTTCAAATATAATCTTGAATCTTCCCCCCACCCCCAAAAGGAAGTATCAAACACTCTCAAATGGTACAAAACATATTCCTGTGTTCCAAAGTAAATGGGGGAGTTACAAATATAAATACTCCAGAGTAAATTTTCTACTGAACTACCAATTTTTATAAGAACAGTATGTGTGCATACAGTACTCCAGAAAAGCAAAACACACACTGCCCGGAAGTTCAGAATCCACAAATCAGTGCTTCACTCTGACCTACAGAATGATCAGGCAGCTGGCACAGTTGCTGGATGGCATACTGGGTAGCCCTTACATAGGGATTATTGCAATTAATCAGTAAAAATGTCTCTCAATCTTAGACAACAGTAGAAATTTTATTTGAATATTAAAAAAAACTATGACATTTCCCTTTAAACTTGAAAACAAAATTCATATATTATCGATGTTTTTTTACCACCGACCATGATAGCATATGCAGTCCCTACCCTCTGGGCCGTTCTTTCCTTATCATCTTCTCATTGTAGTTGATAACAAACACAGTGTATAATTGGACTCTGATTTTGTGTAAACTCGTTAAGATGTAGCCAGCGGGTGAGTCAGTCACAGTGCTTTTAACTCCTTGTAATGTTTTAAGCCATGAAAACTTTCTTCTCCACTACCAATGAAAAAAATAGGTCATAAAGAGGGAAAATAAGCAAAATCCTTAACATGCTGAAAAGGAACACCAGTAACCAACTAGAACTTAAGGATGACCAAGAAAATAATCTGCCATGAAGAATGATTCCTCCTACACCTTAATCACTCACAGGAGAATTGCAGAGTAGAAATCTTTGCCTGCCTGCTCCATTAGTGGGGATTAAGATGCTGCAACTATTGTTTGCATATGATACTGCAAAATCAATGTGTTTGTCCAAACGCATGTCCTGGGTGATTTAGAAGTCTCATTTCCCCCCCACCTCCCCCACGAACACTCATTTGACAAATGTGACAGACTTAATGAAATCTTTAATAAACAAAACTGGTGCAGGGTGGGGTTGGCATCTGGAAAGTTACAAGCAATAGAACAGAGCTACCTCAATTCCTCCAAAATGCCATGACAAAGCCGGACAAAAACAAAAAGTGTGAGAATGAGAATTTCAGAGCTAGGAAGGGGAAAACAGAGGAATTACTTCTGAAAGAGTCTGATCTTAATTTCCAAAATGCCTTGAGAAAATTATGATGGGGAGCCTATGTGCTTTCTTTTGTTTATGTACAGTATGTACTTCTAGCCTGAAGAAAGATGAGAGGAATGCAGAAATCCATGTGTGTCTGTTGGTCTAATGCATGCTCAGAAAAGAAGGAAACTAAGCTACCTCTCTGGATATAGCATAGGAAAAAAAACATTAAAAGACTTTGTACTGATGTAGAAACTATAGAGCTATACTGTGAGCACAGGCTCTCAGGAGGCAACAAGGAGGTTTTATACTATGCGTCTGCCTAGAAACCAAACACACAGGAGCAGTGACTGCACAGATTCCGAGGGACTGAATTAGTCTGAATTAGAACACATTAGTCTGACAGGTGCCACCTGAAAACTGTTTATTGAGGAAAGATGTCTTCAGCATTGCAAGGGTACAGAAGAATGACATTTTTCCCCTCATTTCCTCAGTATATCTTAATTATTCTGTAAAGTGATGAGTTACACCAATAGTTTACCTGGTGCAGCTCTTATGTTCTTGAGAGAAAGGGAAGAATTTGTCTCCTCCAGTGAAGAACTGAGTACAACAACCTAGGAAACTCTCTGGAAAGCAAAATAAGTATAGGGAAAAGACCCATTAAGCATGAAAACTGTGGCCAAAGTGCAGACTGACAGACCCACAGAAAGGGACGTCGAAGGCACAAGAAATAAACCAGAGGGCTTACTCATCACACTACGGAAACAAAGTAAAATTTTAAAAGAGGGGACCACTTGCAGTTTATTTCATCACAGGAAACCACTGATCCTGGGCTAAAAAAGCAAGACCAGAAGACAAGGCTGCTAGAATCCACAAGAACCCAGACTGATTACTTTCCAACCTTTATTTCGCTCACACATCAGCCTTCTCTAGAACACTGCTAAAACATTTAAGTTTTAGATTTTTAAGGAACTGACTTTATCAGAAAAATTAGGAAATAAGACTGCTTAAGAAAAGAGATGCTTCCGATATCACCTGGCAAATTAATACCCATTAAATAAGGGTTACAGTTTCTAACTGGTCTGGTAAGGTCCTGTTACACTTTAATTCTGCACTAATAAGCTTTCACTTTTGGAGTCAGTTGAAAATGTGAATTTGCATCGGTTTTCTAAGCATATTTAGAATTGGCTATATAGTATGTTCTCGTCAGACTGCTACGCCTTGATTCTGAGCAATATAAAGATTCCGATATCCTCAAAATATCAAGCAATTTTTAAAATAACAGCCACTAGAATTTAGCCAGTAAAAGGTCTTGCTGACGGGCTTTGCCTTCTTCCATTCAGGTCTATCTGTCTCTGTGCGTGGTTTACAGCTAAGCAAGAATCAACTAAAACTCTTCCTGCTTTTACTATTATATTTCCTGTAAAGTCAATTTTTATACATTTCTTTTCTGACTAGCAAATATCTTTGCTACTTGTCCTTTGCTAGCTGCTGTCATCTGGCAGCTATGCGAACTGCATCATATAGACTTGTAATCTTAGAATGGCAGCTAGCATACAAGCTCTTCTACATCGATGCTGCAAGAACTAGATTTTACTCAGTTGTTTCACCTGTAAACAGTATCTCATCAATTTTGTCAGGGTTAGGGGTACAGGGTTTTGCTTTTTGTTGTGCATGGTTTTGTTTGTCTGTTTTTTAAAACGAGAATCTGAAGCTTTTGTTCCTATGTTGAGATGTGATTCAGCAGCACTGCATACAGCTTCCCAACAAGCAAGTCAGAATTCTTCCATCCATTTTTAGCAAAAGAAAGAGGCTGTGTGGGAAGGTATGTGGAAATTGTGGGAGTTCAGAGAACATTCATTATGTAACTCAGCAGGGAACAAGAATTCAGGAAGCAGAGGAGAAGCCAGACTGAGCAGTCAAGTCAGCGGTATGTAAGAGTAAGCTGTTCCATCTTCAGAGGCATTAAGTTATGTGTCCTCCCTCTCCTTCTTAACAAAGCTGTCACTTCTTCAGATTCAAAGCCAAAAGGAATCCTTAAAAATCTTTAAGCCACCACTGAAAAATTCATGGTGGCCAAACATCAAAAGTACAAAATAACCTTGAATATCCTGCATTAATCTTTGAAGGTAATCTATGCTTAGCTATGCTGTCTGCTCATCTGGAACTCATTTCAGCTGGATATGCATTTACTCTAAATCCAGGATGTCCAAAAATCTGAAGACAGTTTCAATACAGATACAAACTTTATAATCTGAACCGTCCTAATTATAGCAAAGTACAGTAAAGCTAGAATTGTGTATGGAATCCTCACCAACTTGGAAGCTGTGCCAAGTTAAAAAAAATCACATACAGTGGAAAAAAATCACATACAGTGGAAAAAAAAAGTCTGTTTCTACTCTGGAACATTTACAGTGAACCCAGCAATGTATCTGGATTAACACACTGAAAACCATTAGTGATTGATCTGGACAAATCCAGTTTCCAATGGCCGCTCAGCTATCAAGTATTCTACACTTGTACACATCAAAGCCTCATTATAACAAAAGGAATGAACCAGATGAAACCTAGTTTTCTATTTAACCACAACATGCGATGTATACACAGTGCATTTTATAGCTGGAGTAAAATGGTTTCTCAATTAAATAGTCTCAGTCACCCACAGAAATGCACTTCCAGAAAAAATGGCAAAATAGGTCATAAAACTTTCTCAGTAATTCTTGCATGTGATCCTAGAGGTCTTCTACTCCCTAAAACACTTCAGTTATCTCACAAAGTGCATGCTTACTTGTCACTTTCATGACTTGATTAAAAAAAAAAAATCAGTTTTCCTCCAGTTTGAAAATGGAGCAGACATTTACAAAGAAGCAGGCTGATATGTAAGAATCAAAATACCAGTGCCTCTTTTCGGGGGCATCTGGTGCTAGAAATGCTCCTAACAAAATTTTACTCCTTCCTGATGTTTAGCTCACACCTAAGAAATCTCCACAGAAATGTTACAAAGATGTCTTTTTTTTTTTTTTAAAAAGCAACTGCTTTCTGTTAATTTTAGGACACTCCTGCTGAAAAGCACCAGCACCTTTTGCGTGCACAAAAATTCCTGAAGCCATGCTTTTTCTGTATTTTGGCTGCTAGAAGAGGACAAGCAAAACTTTAATTATCTCTTAAGGTACTACTAATATGATATGATGAAAATTGCACAAAGGGAGATTTAAAGATCAGCAGCACAAGCTCATGTGTGACATTTCATATTCAGCGCGCATACCAGAAGTTTGGTTTTGGAAGTTTCCTTCTATTTTAGATAAAATGGTGGAACTGTCTCCTCTATGCATTTAGGTTTAAAACAGCAAAAATGGCCTGTCAGTGAATAACTACCAGTATGGGGGAGTGCTCAACCCTAATCGTTCATTTTCTTCCCTGTTTGTACTTCTTTACTTCTTGCATTAGTTTTGACCTGTTGTCTGCTCATTCACTTTCCTGCCCTCACATACTGACAGCCCTCCTGCTCCATTCTTCCCTACCTCTTCTGTGGCTTCTCTTCCCCTTTGAACGCTCATGCACAATTTCTCACTTATCTTTCTTCCACTCTCACACTAGTTGGCAAGCAACAAAGAGGGAGCTGCCTTTTCCTACATATTTCTAATGTAGATGAATACGCTCTATCATTCATGTTTCTCTGACAGCTTCTGCAGAGTCACACAACGCATTACGGGAAGAGTCATCATTTAGTGTTTCAGGCACATGGGTTTCGCAGTCACTACTGTCCTTACAGCTCCTAACAGAGGCACATTAGGACGAGGACTGTTTATTTGCCCTCTGGCAAATTGCAGAGCCTAAGCTGTAGCAGACCATGATCGGTTTTGGTGTGATGCAGTGCTCTACAGTTGAAGACAGTCAAGTGCCAGCCAAGTTCTTCCCTACGGGGTTTCTGCCTTCTCTAGATCTTTATACAGAAACCACTCCATTAGTGGTGCAAACGTGTTGTCAATTACAGAAAACAACAACACTGTAGAATAAAACAATCCAAACAGAAGTGATACGGAAATTGCACACAATAGTCTCCTCAACTGTACAAAAAGTTATGGGTGAAAACTTCTGTTCAGTCTTGGACTTCTGGCTGTGGATTTTTTTTTTTTTTTAAACTGCCACCATGCTGTCACATTTCTGTAAAGTTTGAGTCACATGCAAATGACCCAGTTACCAAGTCATTATGTTGCAGCTTTATCTCCAGAGGAACAGCAGGATACCATGACTGTTCTATGAAACTAATAAATTGCAGCTTCCCCTTAAGCAGTTGCATCACTCATTAAAGAGTGGCCAATTTCTAAGAAACTGAGGATTGTACCCATACTCATCCTAGGGGTTAGAGAGTTTTATGAATTCAGACAAGTTTCACTCTGTCACTTTCCGTATGGTGTCTGATGATGATAATGAAGTTTCATAGTACACAGCAAGCACAGCTAGTAGATTCAAATTGCAATTTCCAGCAGTTCACACATTTAATGTATTTATTAAATACTCAAGAAGGGACATTGTGCTTTTCTGGTAAAATGATTCATTATCTTATGAAGGACTGCAGAGTTTCTTCCCTGGGTGGCAAAGTTTCTGTTAAATTTACACTTACTATGAAAAATTACTTATCCTTTAAATAAGTGTCCCTGAAATTAGCATTGTGTTTACTCTTGATAAAATAAAAGACAAAATCTTGTAATATTTGTTTTGTCACATTTATTTTTTCCATTTTTTGTCCACTGGCAGTAAAGGAAAGCTATGATTTAAGAACTTCACCTACATTATGTCATATAGACTGGATGAAATCTACAGGAACAGATGAATTCTAGGTCAAGTGCAGTTTATTTCCATTTTGTGTAATGTGCATTTCTCTTTAAGATTGCAGTGCATAGTTTTCTTGCATACAGAGGTGTACACATGATTTTTGTTGGTGGTGGTGGTTTTAATTTACATTAAAGGTGGAAAGCAGGAACTGTGTCTTATGGCTGTCTCAGCAGTATTTGTGTGCTGCTCAGCCATTTGATTTCTTTTTACCATGACAATGTTGTGATTGGGACTTTTATACTCGTATTTCTGATTCACCTTGAAAAAAAATCTAAATCTGAAAGCTGAATTTGAGTCTTCAGTATTCTGGCTAAGTTACCTGGAAAAGGATATCCTCTCCTTTTCTGCAGGAGCAGTCAGCTATGCCGTCTGCTGAGGGTGCTACAATAGGAGTATGTCACAAATCAAGGAGGAGGACTACCTCGTTTATTGATCCCAGCAGGGAGAACTTGTTAGCAGCACTATGAATGCTGACAAGAACTGGTTACTCCTGAGTATGTGGAAAAGGATAAACGTAGCTAATTGAGACACTTATTGATGAAAATCATCTTCAGGCACCTTACTTAGTTGACTTAAAATCAGATGTTGTGAACTACCCTATTTGCAGTTTCAAGACTCCATAGAAAGTCATCTTAACTATTATTTTTTGTGGCTGTGTGTTGCTCTGGTTCTAAGCTAAAATATTTTGACTGTTTCAATTCTTTGTCTATAAAATAAAACAAACTACTTTTCTGAATTACAATAATGTCAGGTGCCAGAATCTTATGGTATCAAATTTCATGGAAGTACTATTCTGACACGTGCAAAGATGAGTTAGCCCATCTGGGTGGGTGAGTGTGTTTTAAAATCCCACACAAAAAAGGTAAAAGGTATTCACTCCTGGTAAACAACTTCCTAATGCCTGGATGGAAAAAACTATAAGAGGCAGAAGTATTTATGTGAATATAGGGAAAAAAATCTAGAAAAAAATCAGATACTTTTGTTTTCACCAAATACATTCATTGCCTTTATACAATTATGTTCACCTAAAGACTCACACGAAGTACATTCATTCATTATATATGGTCTCTGTTCACTCTATTTCAGCTGGAAAAAAGTGCAATCAGTTTCAGCATAAAAAAAGTTTCCAAGTTTACAAAAAGTTGCAAAATTATGGGCCAAACCCTGTTTCTGGTCAAAACAAACCCAACTTCAGTGGAAATGTTTTCATGTACATCCGTACAGGCAGTGTGGAACCACAGCCTTTCACTGTGCAGACATTTCTTTATTGAATTTCATAGTACAATATCTGCCTGAATGCATTTGAATGAGAATGATCCAGCAATCTAGACTATATTATGGGAAGAATGCCATGAAGCACAAATAGTTGCAGGCAGAAGTAAAAGAAGTCATTGTTTTGCTGTGGATCCATTTCTGCCCAACATCTTACTAGACAGCTGATTCTGGAATTTCGACTTAGATTACAGTAGTTCCCTGGCAAGCCACAAGATGTATCTACAAACCAAAATACTTAAGAACAAACCCTTATAAATTAATAACACCAAAAAGCAATTATCTGTATTGCTCTTTTGGGGAAGTGAAGATTCAGCTAACTGAAGAGCACTTTGATATGAACGTGCAACAGAACTGGCTGTTTTCTGAAGAACAGAGTTTTATCCAAACAATATGAAAAGAAGAAATTGTACACTACAGTGTGGTCTGTGCATGTAGTTGCTTAACACCAGTATATTCTTCCTTGTATTTGAGAGCTGAGTTCTACTGTTATGTTTAGAAGTACCCTAACATTAAGGCATCTAACTCAGTTGCCTTCAAAAGAAGTTATGTACATAGTGCCTCTGTCAACAGAAGCTTTTTGCCTTCACCTTAGATATATACACCTTCCTATTTTTTGTCTGCTTATAAATTTCTTTTTCCCCATAATGACATTCAATTCAGCCTTTATTCACATATTAAACTTAGTGGTTCTTTAACCAGGAGCTGAGTCTGTTCTAGCTGTAGGAAAAGTTATTCCTTTGTAGTTTACTAGACTTGCAGGTCAAATACTTGGGCAGGGTGGAGGGGGGGAGAATGGGCATTTGTTTCTGAGTAAGGTGTTACAAGTGGCTGATACTTCTCTTAAGCACAACTTGAAAAATGTTGATTAACATCTTTGCAATTAAGTAGACAAACGAAGAAAAGCCAGATTTAGCTCACAGTTGCTAAGTGCGTTCTAACCTCAGAGTCTCATCTCCTGGAGGGATGAGGAAATGAAGGAAACATTCCTAGTTCCAGCATTTATTTGTATTTACTTCTGCATTTTCTTTGCTTTTTAAGTGCTGAAAGAGAATTGTTCCATTTTGAACAGAGCATTTTGCTTCTACTAACTACTATTTTGGCAAAATTAGCCAGAAAAATGTTTCTGTTAACTGTTGTAACTTTTATACACTGTTTGCAACTCAACCAGAAAATCAGTTATCAGACGTAGTTTGCTATCAACCAAAGAGGAATGCATTCAAGTTCTGGCTTTGCACGGCATCAAGAGGAGGAAAATGGAGAATGCCAGATACGTAGTTAGTGAAGGATTTTCCTTTTTAATGATGTTAGCATTGGTTGTACAGTTTTACGAGTGTACTTTTTTTTTTTGGTTTTCATTTGTTTATTTTGAAAGGCTGAGTTCTGTAGCAAATCCTAAAACAATATTATACAGTGTAAGTACAGATTTGGGTGCAACTTTCCTTGTCAACTTTAGAAGCTAGCAGAACGCATGAAGGATAAGAAAAGCAAACCATTACACAGCAGGAAAATTTAGCCTAACTGAGGTGCTACTGAACAGAGAAAGACATCAAAATATGCAATAAAGCAAAGCAGGAGGCAGTAAACAAGAGAAAAAGTAGAATTTGTTTATAAGTCACTCACAGAAAGATCTCTCTTTCTTTCACTGAAATCACTTTATAGAAGATGATTTCTATTATACCTTTGCTATTAAAGCCCAAAAATTTACCACAGAAAATAAGTCAGGATCCTTTGATTCGAGCGCAAAAAGAGTTTTACACTCCAAAAGTCAGTCCACAGTGAGCTTTTAACTATTATTTGTCTCCTCTGTGTAGTTCCAGAAGGTCGCTAGTAAACGGGATTTCAACTTCTGTACACAAAAATACTACAACATCAGCAAAAGAATTGTTTTCAAGATCTCAAATCGAGAAGCCTCTTCTGTGTTAAATTGTTGTCTAGTCAGAATTCCCCAACAGCTGGCACCAAAGTAAAACATCAACACCTCGAATTTCTTGCAATGTGTACTATAGCTTTAATTACTTTTCTGATTTTTCTCCCCTTCTTCCAGAAGATAGGGGAGTGGGAACAAGAGAAACATCTGAGTAAGAAACACTCTGACAACTTATTAGTTTGAGATCAGTATTTCACAGTCAGCACTGATTCACAAATCTGCAGCAACAGTACTTGCAAGTTAGTTTATTAAGCTGTTAAAATTTTCTTCTGTCCCTGTTTTATCTTTCACAAGTCTAAACAACCATATTTCTTAAGGTACTTGTGCTGGTTTTGGTTCAGAGTTGATTTTCTTCATAGCAGCTTGTACAGTGCTATGTTTTGGATTCGTGACCACTTTTTTTGTTGTCACTGACACACCAATGCATTAGCTATTGCTGAGCAGTGCTTGATCTGCCAGCAAGTAGGGTGGAGGTGCCCAGGAAGCAGGGAGGGGCACAGCCAAGACAGCCGACCCAAGGGATATCCCATACCATATGAGATCATGCTCAGCAATAAAACCTGAAGGAAAAGAGGAGGAAGCAGGGGAGGGAGGTGGGAAACACACATTCAGAGTTATCTTCCAAAGAACCTGTTACAAATGATGTAACCCTGCTTTCCTGGAAATGGCTAAACATCTGCCAGCTGATGGAAAGTAGCGAACGAATTCCTTGCTTCGTTTTGCTTCCACATGCAGTTTTTGCTTTACCTATTGAACTGTCTTTATCTCAAACCATGAGTTTTCTCACTTCTACCCTTAAAATTCTCTTCCTCGTCGCACTGGGGATGCGTGATCAAGCAGATGCGTGGGGCTTAGCTGCCTACCAGGGTTAAACCACAACAGTGCTATAATATCCCGTATCAATACAGCTACTAATAAATGACCGAGTTAACAGCTCTTCTCAAAGACAATAATTAGATATGCAGAATAAGGAGTACAGAAGAGTGAATAGAAAAAAATACATAATGACGTCTCAAACCACAATTTTTCATCATTATCTATTTTTCATGCAGTAATTATAACGTTAATCTGTTCTTTTGTGACAAAAAGGCACCTCTGAGTTATTAATGACAACTAATATCTGTAATTTTAAATAAATAATGTAATAATTTATATACTAATAATGTAATTAGACCAAGGTTATGATCTCTGAATAGTAGATCAGTACTCATTTCATGTTGGTATCTACCTTCTTCCAACACAATGTTTCTTGAGGCTTAATTAAAGCCTGCAGCATTTTTCAGCCTTTATTCAGTATATAAATATTCTGCTCTCTCTCTAGCCCATTTTTCCTCCCTGCCCAACAGGACTACCTTTAACTTTATGGCGGCATGATTTCTAACGCTGTAGAAAGGCAGGTGCAAGTCAAATAGCTACACAGAAGCAAAATATCTGCTGTGTGCCAGCAAGCTTTTTCCCCAAGAATGCAGCATGCCTGTTCCAGAAGACTTTTTCCCCTAACTACATACCAAGTCTACTGCAAAGTTATCCAAGGTACAGATAACCTGTCTAAAAATCAGACACATACCTCCAATTATTCCAGAAACAAACAACTTGTACGTCTGCAGTCACTATCCTTAACACCCATGTCCTCTGCTGGTACTGTTGGAGCACCTGCAGCAAGGCACCATTTTACCCTCTGTGGTTTGGTAGGACAGTAACTGCAATTTACAACACAGCACAGCAACAGCAAGCGAGGCAACGGGACAGATACCTGATCTACCTATCACTGCCTTAATAGAAAAGCTGTATGTAAGAGGAGAACTGAAAGGAAAATATATGACTAGAGGTGGATTTGCCTAGCATGTTGAAAGCGATAGGTAAGCAGTCAGAAACACTACAGGGTAAATTGTCAGCTAAGGAGGGAAATTCCTAAGACTACAAGCATGATGAGTTTTTCCTCCTCATCTGTGCTATGTTACTCCAAGCATGTAACATATTGTCCTGAATCAAGAACATGCTTTATTCCTGGCTCCATTTTGTTGCCTGTGCAGTTAGCCTTCATGAAAGAGCTCCTAAATTTAACCTATCCTGTTAAATTCCACAAAATAAAAAATAAAATAGTTCTTCATTCAAACTTGGATAGCAGGATTTGAAAATCCTCTTGTGAGTTTGGTATCTTTCTTTTCACTGCTACTAAATGCCATCTTACACAAGAACAATTCTAAATAAACCTAATCATGCAGATTAAATAAAAATACAAAAGCTATGAATGAGAAAAGTATATGCTGGAGATAATGATGAAGTCAAACAAATTAATTCCACCATTCAAGTCCCCTGTTTACATCTCTTCTGCTGTGCAAGGTTCTATCACAAAGGCCTAAGCAAATTGCTCACAAAAATCACTCCAAACTCACGATGGTTCCCAGTTGCCACATGTGTCCCTGTACAAAAGTCTACGCAGCTCTTAATTGACCAAATGACCTCTAACTTTGTAAAAGGAGTTGGGAGGGAGAAGAAAGCTCTCACTTTTTCTCCTTTTGAAATACCACCTCATTTCCAAAACAGGGGGCAGGGGAGGGACACAAGTGAAAACTACAACAGAGCCTCTGAATTACCTTTTCTTATAAAAACACTTTAGATCTTCCTCTAAGCCAGTGCCATTACCTGTAATTCTCCTATGGGCAAACCATGTATCTACTTAATTAATTCAGATTAAGTTTAGACACAAGCAGTGTCTTACTGAAATGTATTGTCAGTGGGCCATAATGGCTGTTGTACTGCTATTCCATTCCCAGTCTGGGTATCGCCTAGCTTTGCTATTTATCAGGACCCATCTATGCAACTCAGACTGCAATACCTGTAAATGACAGGGGAAAAGAGTGCATTGTTTTCCATCCTTATCTGTGTATCATTCATATGCTTACTGGATAGCTCTTTGCAGATTATTGTCCTCCTGGTTCCCATCAACAGGAACCAGATAATGCATCTGCTTTTCACTCTATGGACTGATTGATAAAAAGGTATTCTTGATTGGCTAAGATTATCCCATTGCGGTCTAGTAAGTCATTTCAATTAATCTGAAAACATGCTTTCTATTACAGAGCTCCAATTTCCTTGAAGAAACGTCTTAAATGTATTAGTAGTATGCTGTTCAAGTCTGCTTGGCACAGATTTTGTCTTCTTTCTACAACTCTATTACATGAATTTATAAGGGACATATTTCATCTTTACAAACAGTGAAACCTAAATAGTGAAGTCAGAAAGATATTCAGAGTTGCTTCTCATCTAGTATTGAAGGACAGTTTCACTGTAGTGGCTGAACCGCATCTTATAGGACGTTGTTTCAGTTGAGACCCCTGCAGTAAGGTAACTCCTGAATCACTTCGGATGGAATTTTTGAGAAAAACAACTTGTTTTCCAAGACATGCTATGTCATCTTGCAAATAAAACTCTTCTAGACTAGCAGCCTCTGGTGACCACTTCTGGCAAACATCTAGACATTTCTCTGATCATCTTCTCAACGCTACCATCACCTCAGTCCTAGAACCATTTGCCAAAACAACTGGCAATAAAACAAATGCAATTACACCTAAGAAATCCAAAATCCCCGACAACCACTCAGTTAGCACTTATATTTACATTTTGCTAGATTTGCTAATCAGAAAGACAGTATTCAATAGATGAAGAGAAACAATATAAATGCTCTAATAACTTTTACTGAGTTAGTATGATAATGCCTGGAGAGGGCAATTCATTCCAAAATATTGTACACTGATGAAGTCTTGATGTTTTTTAATGGTTTTTAAAAAAATTAACAGACATTAGTGCTTCTGATAGGTGGATAACAGTCTCGGACTGGGAATTAAGGTGTTCATTTTTCCTCAGGACAGGTAGTATGCAATCACAGCAAGCAAGTGTTCAGGACAGTTCTAACACACCAAGAAAGGGACAGTGAAGGAATGGTCAATCCATCAATGACAATTACTGACATGGTGTCCTGCCCAGATCTCTACAAGATATTAACCCCCTGCCTGTGATGAGAGATCAGCTCTCTACCACCAAGCCATGGAAAAAAAGAAAAGAAAATTGCAGCCTGCTAGACTGGAAAGATAATCATTGTGTACTAGACTAGAGATTTATTGAGTCATGGAATGAATACCAAGTGTACAGCAAAAATGTACAACCTCTGAAATCCTGCCTGTCTGAACAGGCTGTGATGAAATGTATCTGACAGGAGCAACGCTGATCAGAATGCTGTCATATCTGACACATCATATGACAGTGCTCTGACAGCCATACAGTCCTTTACAGTTCTTTACATTGATACGGAAGTTACTCATGCTGATGGGGTATTCCTCAGATCAGCAAGGGAAAATGAAGTGATAAGCAGCATTACAGCCAACCATATTTACCCCGACATTGCTATGTATCTTCAAGTTACTGAACTAAGTTAACAAACTCAAATTCTCCACTTCTGCTCATTAGGAGACTGCCTGTATCAAAAAACAAAAATCAGGACTTCACTTACTTCTGGGGTAAAGCTTACACATTAAGGTCTGGGAGCCAGAAGACCTCCTATTGTGCTATGATTCCAGACTAGAGTGCGATTCCAGAGTTTAAGACCCTTCCTGTAACACAAATCGTCTTCACAGGAATCACAAACTTAATGAGAAAATGGAGAAAGACAACTTGTGCATGACCCATCCAAGGTAACTGGCCTCAACACCTTTAACGTCCACATCTATTTCACGAGCAGATGGTTTAAGTGTTAAGAGCCTCCCACTACCATTCACTGAACTTAATTATACTGAATCACCTTCAGTTCTACAGAACTGAACTTCTACAAGCAGAGCTTCCATGAATTGACCTGAATTTGTACTTATTTCTAAGGCAAAAGGGAGTGCTGAATCTTACACAGATGGTAACTGCTGCCATACTCCACAGTACTTGTCATTCTAAGGCCCTTTGCTAAGTCCAAGCATTTCCAGATAATTCAACACACCTGTACTCTACAACACTGCCCTTTAAACTATGTAGTTTGTGTTATCCTGATACTATGTTGGACTCCAGGTGCTGGCTACGTAAATCCGTAACTAAATGCTTAATTTCTCTAGTATTTGTCTTATTTTCTGTAAGTTAGCAAGCAAGTAGCAAAGAAAGAAGTTGTGAAGCTTCATGCTTTCCCAGTCCAAACACACTACGGTTTAAATGGCAGTCTCTTTCCTGCCATGTATACTGCACAGAAAAAGATGCTGCTAGAAACTGTAAATGCCATTGTTCAGATGGCATCAACCAAAAGCCCAAGAAGAGAATCTCGGCAGATTACAGAGAAATCTACTGTGCTAAACAACAAAATTAGGGTAAGCCATTAATCACTTGTTCTCTGTTAGCTGAAGTATTTAAAAAGCAAGTGAATGAAGACAAAATTCAGGACTATGCCATCCTCCACAGCAAAGAAACATACTCCAATAAAGGTAACTTGCAAGTAAAACACTGGCTATCACACAGGCTTAGAATTAGCGTCTGCTAGAGCTAAAATCATGGCAAGGCTGGAAAAAAAAAAGTCAAACTTTCAGCATTGAAGAGTATCAGACTTCTAGCTACTGTTTTTGACCACAGCCACTTCTATTTGAAGAAGCAATAATGTTCTTTCACATTAAGATTGAATCTGATGAGCTGTTAATGCTTTAAATTCTTTTTGTTTGGCTTATACTGCATGAAAGGTCTATTCTGAAGTCATGGCCTTACGTTTATGTTTCAGGCACACCCAAAAAACCATGCATGCAAAGCCACCCCTCATTTCAGAGGGGACTAAGCAATGGAATGAAGGGACCTGCCATATATCCCCCGCAGCTTCCGTAATGCTTCATGACTCAGGGAACACAAATGCAGGACACCCTGGAGAAAGCATCTGCCCAGCAGCACAGACACAAATTCCTGAACTGCACAGAAAGCTCTGACCCTGTGGGGATCAAACACTACATTGGCTGATGGTAGATCTCAGCCAAAACTGCTGATTGTGCTTACCATCCATCACACTCTTGTCATTACAAAAATGCTTTCCAATCTTTCTTAGTTTGAGCCAACAAGCCAGGCCCATTGCAAAGTAAAAAGATTCCATCTAGTAGATGCTTTTCTCCCCTCTCAGTAGCATTTAATTTTTAATGTCAGAGTATATTTGTCTTTCTCTTTTCGAGAAAATGTAACTCTTTATCTCCCTTCAGAATTCTATCTCCAGTTTTCTCAAGCCAAATAAAAATCAGTTGTATTTTGCAATACTGTTTTTGGGTAGCCTTTATTCTCATTTTCCACTGCTATTAACAAACACATCAAACACATCAACCTGTTTTATCAGTGAAGAAATCTGCTCCATCAACAAATAACTCAAATTGTTTAAATTCTAAAGGGCTGGTGGAAGCGCGCGCGCACGTGATTAAGGCACAGGCAGAGTGTTTTGAAATCTAAACTCTGTTTTTTGAATACTAAGAACTTACACTAAGTTATCCTCAGCAAACAGCCAAGGAGCAAACAAATTTCTAAAAGTAAACTGTTTATACAATTGCAGAAAATGTGTGTGGCCTTACTGACAGGGCCTATTCCCATGCTGCCGTGCAAGGCATCATAGCGGGAGCAAGCAGTTCGGGGGCTGGGAACACACATCTTCTGCAGTTGTAGTAGCAATCTGAAGTTCCTGATAGACTCCCACACTACTGAAGATTTCCAAATGTTGATTAAAAAAAAAAGTACAGCATGCTGCAACAAATAGAAGGAATAGAGGAAAATATTCTGACATGCAATTACCCCATTCATTCTCTCTTCTGCTGAATAGCCTAAGGTTAAAGCAGGAACAGATTCTGAAGGGCTCAAAACCCAAACATTTTTACTGTGCTTCAAAGACTCAGGTTTCATCTCCTTTCTTAAACCTCAGTTTCTTCATCTCTAGAATGCAAGCCATTGCAGTACTGTACACAATGCAAGGAGCTAAGATATAGGCATAAAGCAGTAACAGTATCTAGAATAGCACACAACACTATTGAGGGTGCGAGTTTTACATTCTCTGTATCCTTGTTAGTGTTATTACCTTAAACCTGCCTGAATTCAGAATTTATCTGGAATCAAAACATTTAAATGAATGTGGGTTTTTTGTTTGTTTTTCTAATATTGTTGAACAAACAGTATTCAAAATGGACAATGTAGCTACAAAAAATTAATCTTGGTGGAAAACAAGGAAATGAAATCCACCTTCACTCTACTAATTTTTAAAGTCCATCTCTCCTCCTGTCCAGTTTCCTTGCTGAGGGTTTTTCGCTTGGTCACACTTCCTCCAGGATGCTGACACCAGGGAAAACTACTACTGGTAGTAGGCTAGGACACTGACCTTCCTAGTTGACTTCCTGCCCCTGGAGCATCACCACACTGGTCCCCTTGCCCTCCTCCCCCCGAAACACAACTCATGCATTTAGGAAAGAGTTTGACAGTCCACACAAATTATACATTGCTTCACTTCTTTGGAGATCCAACCTTCAAAGTTCTTTCAACATTTCCTTAACATACTTGTTGACGATGGGCCTCATGCTGGTATTTCACCTCACATGTAGCTCACACGGGATGCCTTCCCAAACAACATGAATCCTACAAGCCTTGGCCCCGGCATGCTAGGGGAATACTGCAAGCTTTACACTATTCAAGGACCCTGCCTGAACCCTCAGCAAAAGATGCAGCTCTGGCAGACTTCATCTCCCAGTCCACATCACCAACCCCTTAACTCAAAGCTGTTGGTGATGTGTTGTGCACATTTTAGTATGAACCTGGTACTTTTACTACAAAGTAATAGTTTCAATAAATTAAAGTGTACTTGTTTACTACATAAACAGGATTATGGGATTATATGCATAGCTCACTACTTCCTCCTTACTGAGATCAGTATGTCATTTGTTAATGACTCGTTAATACCACAGTTATCTTTGAGGCCCATGGTAACATGCTCTCTCACAGAACTGGAAGCAGAAGCTAGTACTGCCAAACCGTTCTGCAGACACGTACATCAGGCTATTCCATTCAAAATCATGCATCCACAAACGCTTTCATTTGTCTGTGATACAGTAATATCATACCAAATTTCTGCAGCATTAAGCTCCAGTTAGACAGATAGGAATTCATCCCTTTATTTCACACCAGCAGAGTAAAGGGAAACTGTCTATTTATATCCAGACTTTGGGGGAAAAAGTGGAAAACATTCCTTCAAGTGCTTCACAGCACATACAGTAAGGGTGTCCCTCTTCTACTGGGACATTTTGTACATAAGGAAGGGACTAGCATTAACAGGGTCTTCCGTCCCCCTCTCCTGCTTTGAGAGTAGAGCCTCCAAAGCTGTAGCCCACAATACCAGCAGACAGCTCAAATAACTGAAAATGCCTATAAAATGAAACCCCATCAGGGAGGTCTAACCTTCACTTGCTTTACTACTGTAATTCATTTTAATAGACTTGCTATCATTATGCTCCAAAAGGAATGAAAACTTTTAAAAGTATTGTAACAGGTATGTATTACTTCCACAAAAACACATGATTGGTAAGACTAATGCTTTCCCAGTCATACATATAGAGAATACAGCTGGTTGGTTTGTGCAACTGATCCCTTCTTACCAAGAACCCACTGAACAGTTTCATATCTGTGAAAGCTGAATTCCCATAATTAGAGAATGCTATTATAATGAGGACAGTCCTAAAAGATGACTAAGATTGTGACTAATTCTTCCTAAATATAATTCAACTCTATTTTTACTACACAGTCCAAGGATGCATTTCTTTTTTATTCCATAGGACATTTAAAATCTTTAAGTGGTAATCATTTTTTATTGGATATTTTACTCTTCAGATATTCTACACTCCTGAAAGAAGATTAAAAGCAAATAATTCTCAAACATGATAGAAATACAAGAGTTACGAGATGTCAGGCTGTAGTATGCAACTAGTCTCTAGATATTTTTAATAGCGAGGTGGCAGTCCTCTGTTTGAAAACCAGTGGTATGAAAATCCCTTGCTGTCTCAATTTCAGTAGGTTTATTATCATTTTTAATAAAGTATTTCTTACCTTATCTAGGTGCACTGACAGGAAACTCATTCCTGGCTGCTGTTGATACAAGAAAAAGTTTCTCTCTTGGATAAATTAAATGGAAGGAAGAAGAAATAAGTGTTTCCACTAATCAGGAAACTGCAGAGATCTCATTCTTAAAGCTCTTGTCAGTTCAAACAGTTCTTTCTTTCATCATAATGTTCTTACTTATTTTACATAAACAAATTCCAAGGAGGCGATAAATTGTTGATTAATTTGCGATTCAGTTTTCATTTATGCACTTGGCAGAAAACTTGAATTCAGAGGCTTTTATGAAAGCTGCACATCCAATCCTTAAACCACTTCTTAACAGGGAAAATTGTGAAAAACTGTCATGTCAGATATGACAAAGATCATATAGGGCAGGGCAAGAAAATCCCAGTTAGAAAATTATGGTTACATAATTACTAGTTTAGGAAAATCTACTATGTTAGCGCATTTGAAGATTATTTTGTTTTAGAAAGTATGGAGTAGTTAAAGATTTAGAATACTGAATCACGTTGCCTGATTAATTATAGATTAAACATGCTTTCAGAAAGGAAGCAGAAGTCATTCTTGTGCAGGTTTGCAAATATAGGTACATACTTCTTTCCCATATAAGAAAGCTTTCACTTAAGAAAATACCAAGAAAAAACAGGCCAATTAGGCAATACAACATTCAGCAATCTAGGTAATCTTACATCCTTACTTACAGACAGCGACAAGTGCAACATTCAGGGTAAATATTACATATTTAAACAAAATGAGTAATTGTTGTACACATCTATTTACCACACATTCAGGAACAAGGTGAACTAGAGGTCTCTTTAGTCTAAAGTCTACCAGCCTAATTTACAATTAACAACACGCTAGAAACAAAGCTGTCTGAGCATGAAAACCTCACTGGTGACAGTTTACATGACACCAATACTCAGATTGCAATAGAACTGTTAGCATCAAGTTATAATCAACTCAAAGATACACAGAAGTACTATAGTTGTAACAGTGTAAATCAATATTCTAATAATTGCAAGTTTTCTAGATTTTTTTAAAAAGGCTATAAAAGGTCAAAAGAAAGACACACAATCCTAACCTATTCTGTTTTTAAAAGGCAGTCTCAGAAAATTTAAACCTTCTCTTGGTTTTGAGTGCTAGAGTAAACATACGGGGTACATTTATAGTCTAGTCTTGCACAGGCAACTACTTGCAGAAATATTTTTTTAAATGAAGTTTCCTACGAGATATTTGGAGAAAAAATTACTGGCTTAAGCTGCAAGTTCTATTATAATTTTGCCCTTATAGAAACGCCTAAATCAATCTAAATCAGATAAATGCCTATTTAGATAAATGTAGTATAATGACATTTTCCTGCTCCCCACTTTCCATGATTTGCTTATCATCATTAAATCTAATGATCATGTTTCCTGCTTGAAAGTAGTGATGCTTTTCCAACATTAGATTCTCAAGGGGGGGGGGGGGGGGGGGGNCCACTCCTCCTATCAAAACTGCAAAGGCATCAAATATAGGACCTCCTTGCAAAGCTCAACTAGCCACAGTGATAGCCAAATCAGGCAGTCAGTGACCAATATACCACGCAACCACTTTGAGAAGATGGCTGTGTAGTTCCTATAGTTTAATGCCATACATATATTACAAAGAAATTTTTAACAGAGTGAAGAATAGTTTAAAAATTATGGATACTTACTGAAAGTTTACTAATATACATTTTAAGTCCCATTTTAAGAGCTCCTGAATTGCAAGGTGAAAGTCAATTGCCAGAGTTAGTTTTCTAGTGGAAAATTGCTTCTAAAACCAATTTTTATAAGTTTTTAAAGAAACTTTCCAGTGATTTAGCTACTAAAATAGTACAGCTAGCAAATACTACAGCTAGAAGATTAGCAAAGTCAATTAAGATGTTTCAAAACACAGCACTCATTGTTAAAGAGATGCTGCCACGTCTGTGACTAAGAATAATCAAAGAAAAGGCCCACTCTGAAAGAAATGGGTTTTTGTTATTGGAGCTGTACAGTTATTCTGCTTTATTTTCTTTAGATAAATATAATGATTATAGAAAAAAAGTGAAAGTTGAAATACATTGAGAAGATTTAACAACAGTAAAGGAGTAAAGGAAATTGATATGCAAAGTAGAGAAAAAAGGTAAGGCTGGAAAGTTACAGGTTTCATAAATTAGCACCAGTGGAAATTAATTGTCATGGAAATTGCACTCTTCATCAAAATGTATCATGAGATCATCACCTGGAAACAACATCTCTGTAGTATCACATAGTATTTAAGGCAGTAAAAACACCTAAGGCAGTGTTTTTTTTGTTAAACCAAAAAAAAACCCCACACAGCTACGCACACACATACCACATCATTTTTTCTCCCTCACTTTACACTGTCTTTTTTTTTTTTGGGGGGGTGGTGGTGGTGGTGGTGTGCTTCTTTTCCTCAACTCAGCTGAAATAACTTTTTTCATCATTCTGAAAGCAGGTAAATTCTTAAATAGTTATTCTAATCTTTGCTAGCAATAAATAAAGTCTCAGCCCTGTGGCTATCTGCCACTCTTAGGACTATAACCCTCAACAGCTTCATTGATCCTGAAAAATACACCATTTTGGGAAGTCATTAGCACAAAGATATTTATAAAACACTTGATACCTACTTTGCAATTAACATCTAATTGTTGACTCAGCATCGTAGAAACCAATACTGTCTCAGCAAAGATCTTTGCAGTGAGCCAACCCAAACCATTGCAAAGATCAAGTGTCCCTTCACGTCTGCATGTTTTGGAAGTCACAAAGAAAAGACTGCTATAAATAAATCTGGGGTACTACTTAAAATGAGGAACAGTCTTCTACATACTGTATAAGGATAAACTCTGCAAGAAAGATCTAGACAGGTGAGGTACGTATCAGTGTTAAGTTAAACAGCACCCAGCATTAGAGAACCACTGACCACCTTAACATACACAAGTAACACACAGGGTTTTTGTGACACTACCTCACTTCTATATAGACCATAATGCAGAACACAAGGTCCTTGAGTATTCGATCATATTTATTCCTCTCGTACTCATCAGCAACAGCTGGTTGAGATGCAGTGAGAGGAACAAAACTACCCTTAAACTTACTGCCATGTCCATCCTCAATTTGCACTGTGCCACGTGTGCATACAGCAGATCTCACTTCCCACGATGCAGCCATAAGGACAGCTGCTGAGGCAGCCTCAGAGTGTTACAGACTCTGGAAAAAGTATTTTCACTGGGACAGGCGTCAGTTCCAGGTCTACCCGGGGTGCAGATGCGATACTTCCCTGCAAGCTCCTCCTGAAGGCTGCTCCTTTTTTGACAAGACAGAGAATGAAGTGTATGTTTTTCTCACAGAGAAACAGCTATTCTTGAACTTATAAAGCATACTACCTGTGTTTAACATTACATTCAGAAACAGTGTATTCTTATTTCTTTCCTATGAAGACGTACTTGTGCTTAGAAGACTTCGTACTTTCTGATCATTAGCAGAATCAGTGGCCCTAAATCTCAGCTTGAGGAAGCACTAGCATGAACCGATCTGCAGGCAAAGCACATGATCCACACGACACCAGAACATAACTTCAGGAGCATGTAGGACAACACACACAGAATTAGGAAACTTAATTTTTTTAAATGGAAAACTGCAATAAAACCAAATGGATTGACAGTCTTATGGTGGGATGAGAATTAAGTATTATAGCCCTGCGCAGGAAGATCAAAACAGTAATAGCCCACTAAGCTTTTTTTTTTTTTTTAAATCTAAAAACAATCACTGCAAAAGCTTATCTAAAACGGGATATTTATGTCAGGCTATTCACAAGTCCTCTACAGCACTATCTTTTTTCTGTCAAGACTGTACTGACTTAACTACTGTTGACAAAGTATGCCCAGCTGTTTTCCCTTCAGCTGTTCCCATCTATTTTCTTTATATTCCTGGTGCATAGCTCCATTAAATAATTTGCAATTATTACTTGCTTCATGCTGTCTACAGAACACTGCTATTGCATGCCTGCCCAAATAAAGCAGAGTATGTTTGCCACAGCATTTGCTTGGCCCTGGCTTGCAGCAGCAGGCCCCAGCTGCCCAGCTACCGGTTAAAACACCGGATGTGGTGCCAAGGAAAGCTTCAGACACAGGGCGTTTGAGGAATCCAAAGCAGAACTGAATGCAATAATATTCGTGCTTCCTTTGGTCAAATTCAGATGCATGGAAGATGGGGAACTAACTCCTTCTGCCATTCAATAAGGGAGGTATGTGCATGCCATCCTCACCAATTTACCAGCATTACTAAGCTAGTGTTTTGTAAGCGACTTCTTCCACAGCGAGGTGTGTATTAGAAAATCAAATAAAAAAATTATCAGATGTTAGTAAGTTTCGTTTTGTTTGAAATTAGTTTCTGCTTACAGCTTTTACAACCTCGGGAATGGAGATCAGCACTAACTGCTGATTCAGCTGCCTTGGGGCTTGCATGCCACCAGAACACAACTGGTTTTCACGACAGAATCACTGGAAAATGGGCAGGAGCTTGAAAATCACAATGGAGGCAATTGCATTTATTGTGGTTGACGGACTGTTCAGTCAATGGGGAAAAAAGATGTGCATTATTCTTTAACAAGAGCTGCAAATGCATGCATCACTGCTTGTTTGGTCAGCTACTCAAAAGTTGTTCTGAACTTGGTCTACAATTCCCCTCTGCCAGAGGCAGGTGTCAGAGGCACTTAGCACACTTGTATCAAACAAGTAATCCAGGCTTCAGAACTGAATTCTGAAATATCACTAGGCAAAGGCCAGGAATCATAGAACCACAGACTGCTTTGGGTTGGAAGGAACGAACTGTAAAGACCATCCAGTTCCAACCCTCTGCCCTGGGCAGGAACACCTCCTACCATAGACATAGACTACCTGCAATTGTCTGACAGAAACTAAGTAGTTGAGCTTACTGCTTTCTAGATGAAAAAACACCCACACATTTGATTTCTTCTGAAAACGTCAATAAAATCTGAAAGGATTTTTAATGTATCAAATTCACAACAACCATCAACATGATAAATACAGTGAAACATTTGTACTCAAGACATCACCAGTCTTGGGGTCCAGAACAACATCGGGAGCTTGCACACTTAACGTTCCGGTGCACTTAACGTAAACTTACAGCTTTGTTAGCTTCAGCTATTTGCCTCCTATGAATTGCACCTGCACAAAGCTGTGCTGCTGGCTGAAAATAAAATTCCTAGTGTGCAGTTGTTGTGAAAGTTATCGAAATTATGTAACTTAGAAAAGTGTACCATATAAAATGCCTAAAGTAAGCTTATAGAGATCTACTGAACAGTAAAGCAGTGCAACTGTTCAAGCTTCTGAAAGACATGACGTCACACAATTCGTAACATTAGTATAGAATGAGAAATTGTGGCTGATACTAGACATACTATCATAGAAACAAGGATTTTTATAAAAATGATTAAAACATACACACACACACACAAGGGCAGGAGCAAGGCCAGACCTTTACTTCGTTATTTTAGTCACCCTGCACTCCACAATTAAGCCTTCATAGCCATGCAATATTCTTAGCAGTTCTGAACGGTCTGCTGTTGCTGTTTTTTTGTGTTTTTTTTGTGTTTTTTTTTGTTTTTTTTTTGTTTTTTTTTGACAAGTGCCATCATTAGCCCGCTAAAAGTGTTGGTATGTAAAATGCATTTTCACTTCCACTACTTGGGGCTGCCTCTTCAAATTGCTCAAGGAAAACAAAGCAATTGGTATTAGAGACCAACATCTGGTATTGTGGGATTTCTTTCATTGCATTTGATCGTTTATGGATATAAAGCTGAATACAAACACAAGAAGCCACTGCTGAACTCACTCTGGGAGGAGAGGAGAAACACATTAAGTGATTACGAGATCTGGAAAAAACTTGTTCTTTGCCTAAAGGCAGATATCTCAAGGTGTGATATGTTCAAGGAAACCATGACTCCAACAGAAATGATTAGCTAACATATTTACGCAAAACAAAACTTTACCACCTCAGAAGCAACATCATGTGATACCAAAGATGCCACATTTGTTGTTTTTTTTTTAAATTATTATTATTGTTTTAGAACATTTACCACAATATCCTCTCCTTGTACTGAACAGCTAAATAACCTTTTCCACCCTACAGTCTTTTCAACTGCTTTAGTCTATTGGCCTATCCTTTCTTCCTCGCTGTATCTCTCCATCCTCTGCTGGATTTCCAGGCGCTGCTACATATTTTGTTAAGGTCGTGTCCCCTCTTCTAACTCTATACATTCCACTAGATTATTATTTGTGTTTTCCTTACTACCCTTCTCCCACATAAACTTAGATTCCTGGACTTTCTGATGAGGCAGGGCTTTTATGCTGGTGTTAGAGGGACAAGCAAAGGATCTTGCCTGATCTCTAAGCCCTGATAAAAAAAAAAAAAAAATCAGCACATTAGATACTGGTGAAAGAACATCATGCCTTGAGAAAGTGCTAACACACACACACACACTAACTGATTATGGTGGCCCTTATTAGAAGGGTGCTGTACCAGTGACTATATTCCCTCAAGCCACTGTTTTTTTAATACAATGGTTGTCAGTTCAGCAGAGAATAGGACAGAGTCCAGGGCTGCAATTCAAAAACTGAAATCACCATTTCAATTGTAGTTAATGCTCTAATCTCATCCTATAAACAGCTGAGAAGTCTATCACGTTCAAGTACCTTTTAGATTATTTAAAAAATATTAGTTTACCAAAACTAGTAGGTAAAGTTAAACAGATAGTTTGCAAGAAATGATTCAACAAATCTGAAATAAACTCTGTGCAAAATTATGACTTTGACTAGGTCATAAGGACCTGGTTTTGCTTATTAATACTTCAGAAGCGTGCAACAAATTCAAGGACCACCACAATCTTAAAATAATCACCAGTCACCGAGGAAGATGTACAAAGCTATACATTTATGTGCTCTACAAGCTACTGCATCAGCAATACAGGTAGTGTACAGCTGTACTGTATTTTTCAAAGATGTAGGGGTTTGTGACCAGGAATATTGTTTTACAAGTTAAAAAAAATGAAGTTTCTGACTATCTCTCATATCATATACACTGAAGTTTTCCTGAAGCTTCTTTCTTCCCTTCTATGCCTGTAAGCAGCAAGAGTAGTCTTGCAAACTCCAGTTTTGCCCTGTGTGATCGAATTCATATTTCCTTTGCTTTTTACGTACCTTCCCATCTCCAGAGATCTGGATCTAATTGGTCTTATCCTGTTTTTTGGGCAAGTAATTTTAGCACTTAGAAGTACAGTACGAGATTCCCTCTGTCCAAGGATCAGCCTTGACTAGTGGTGTTTCAAGCTAGCATGACAGCTCCAATTTACAATTTTACATCAGGGCAGAGGCTTACAATTATTCCACCTGCTAGAGGCCTGGATCCCTGTTAATGTCTTTTTCTTACAAATACTTCTGTTGGGAGTTTGTCCAGAACGAAGAACTAATCCTTTTCATAATCATGCTGCAAACAACTGTGGTATTAGTCACTTCCCTCAAAATTCTTTGCAAGCCAAAACATAATACTATTAGACCAAAATATTTCTTATTCCCTGAGAACTTGCCTCTATGTTGTACTTCCTTCTACTTAGTATGATGACTAGAAATGAAAATTTCTATCTACAGTTAATAAAATCACCCATCATAGCTCAGGGTTATGCCCTTAATTTGTTGTTTCATCTAGCCACTCTACTTAACGATGTTATTCACAGCCTGCAATAAGTATTTTCTTCTTCTCATACACACTGAGAGTGTTTGTAACTTTCCATGAGCTGTTCAGAATTCAAAATTACACCAGGAATCCCTACTTGTATTTCCAGTGATAGAACTTGAAGACATGTAAAGTTTTTACTGTCAAAACACGTAAAGTAATAGCTGCTGGATTCTGTACATTAAGTGCAGCAAAGTGTTGTCTTTCATCTGATGCTTAGTGAGTATCTTCATGAACTGAGCACTGCTGAAGAAACATACCTTCCATTTTTACTGACTCATACAACACTTCATGTGCTCATCTTTGTGCAGTTTAAGTGTTTTTCTAAAGAATGATCAATAACATAACCCCAAAAGCAGAAATCTGTTTGTGCCAAAGTATCTAGCTGATCACATCCAGGAGTGACTCTACTAGAAACACGATTTGGTAGAGTCACAGGACAATGATGGTTTCATTACTAATACACAGAACTATATAAAATACATATACTTTCAGGAAAAAAATATTTAAGCACTTCATGCTTAAGTAGCATGAGATCAATACTTACTCTTCCATATTGCAGCACAGGCTGTATTTCACCAACAGGATATTTTGGCTCAGCCTTCACTTCTGAAGAACACCTAGCATTTTGACAAAGTGATACAGAAGCAGTAAACTACTGCTGAGTACTTTAAGATCATTTCTTTCACATAAAGGATGTCAGAAACCCTCCAAAGGAAAGACAAGGTTTCAAGTTCAGATGGTGCATCTACAAGATTTATGCTAGTTTAAAACACAGAATAAAAAACAATTCAACAAACCCCATTAGACATACTATTAGCACAGAAAAACAAACCTTCGGGTTTGTTCTTTTTTTAAAAAAAAGAAAAAAAAAGCTGTTCCGTTATCAAGTTTTCCCACTTTACAGACAGCAAATGCCTGCAGTACTATGTAAGGGAAACTGTTCTGCAAAAAAGGCACCAGGCTGCCATCAATACAACTGGCAATGAAGTCTGACAGACTGAATTCCTTCCTTGCAGTTACATTAATCATGCACACTATATCACGCAACTGGGTTTGTCAGGACTTCAAGTGTGTTCACAGAACTACATACGCTTTGCTGACTTTCTAGCACTCAGGTTATTGGCAAGAACATTCAAGAAAGTCTTGAACTACTAGCAAATGTTTCTGAAAAGAAAGTTTGGAATGTGAATCTGCACCAGAATCCTGACAGGAGGAATTATGCTCATCCAGGGAAAGAATGTAGGTGCTGCAGACTGTTACCAAAATCTCTAATTAA
Source organism: Chauna torquata (assembly GCA_013399475.1). Lineage (NCBI taxonomy): Eukaryota > Metazoa > Chordata > Aves > Anseriformes > Anhimidae > Chauna > Chauna torquata. Next base: position 246,452 of record VXAL01002973.1, read on the forward strand.
AAAAAGCTATTGTTAACTAGTGACAAGAGTAACAAACTGTTACCTCTAAAGGCATAAGCAAAGATTTCAACTTGTAACAATTGTTAACATGCTTTCACAGACAGTTTACAAATTAAGAAGCAAGCTATCCAAAAGTTACCTAACACAAATCAGAATACTAGCATCTTGTTTCAGTCATGTTGTTGTGATCAAGTTTAACACTTTGTTAATTAACAGTAATAGATTCAATATATAGCAGGGCTGTCATCTTCCAAATGTTTTTACTGCTAAGAAAGCAACTGCTAAGTATGCTAGGTCTGAAATACAAAGCTTGTATTATAGCTGTGCAGTAATTATAGAAGCAGACCTTCTAAACAACCATTATTATTATTCCCACACTGACATACATCACAGTATTATAGGAAAAGCTCCCTCCAAAATAACAGTATTAACTATAAACTACAAACATTTTTGCTTATCAAGAGAACAGAGGCTGATTAGGAAGGACATTTCTTGTGGAACAGAAGCATTAATCCATTACTATAGTTTTATTATAGTTCTTGCTTAGATAGTATTTATGAATTTACATAATCCCCCTCTATAATGCTGAACAATCAGAAAACAAACCATAAATATTTAAAAAACGCATTAAAAAAAACAGCTCGAGTTGTAAAAATTACTTACAAGCAACAGAGAACACAACCACATAATGGTACACATCAGCAACTTTATTGCCCAAAGCTTTTGTCACTTAGCTGTCCATTACATATGACCAGAAACGCACAAAACCAAGCTGTTCAGCTGCCTCAGATTGGATATACTAGAAAAGTAGAAAAGGGCTCCTACCTTTTAAGGCTCTTGATACTGATCATCCCCCAGACACAAAAGGATTGTGAAAGGAAAGGTTACAGAAGCAGAACATTAGAAGTCCTTCAGACCATTTTAAGACCAAATGCTGTTTTCTACAGTGTTTCCAATTTCATCACCCACACCAACAAAAACACTTCTTTTCGGGAAGTGCTTGTGGAGTCCTCATTTCACCTAGTACTTGTAAAGTTAGAAGAGATTACTACTGAAACGACACCAAGAACTTTAAACAGATGGTGTTTTGAAATCTGTAATAAAGTTACGATGAAGTTCTACTACTACAGTCTTTACTTTCACTTTACACAGTGTAAATTACACCCACCGTTCACATTTACCAAGCCCTATTAGGTTTCTCTTGGCTTCTCCTCATTGACAGTGCATACCAAAGCTGCTCTTCAATATAAAATTTCTTTAAGGTTGAAATTCCTGAAGTCCCGTCCCGTTCCCCACCCCACCCCCAAAGAAAAAGTTTTTTACTCCTACACTCTAGCTACACCTTAGCTAGTTTAAAGCTAGCTTGGATATGTCAACATCAGCTACAGATCCTTTCTTTCCAAAAGTTTTTTGCATATAAAAATACCCCAGTATCAGTTCCTTGAACTCTTCCATCTCTCAGAACAACAAGATCTGCTGCAGTTTAACTAAAGCTGGACATAAAGGTTACAGAAAACCTAAAGTCTCCAGAAACTACTACAATTCTCTCTCCAATCCCAAATGAAAGGTCACAGCTGTACAAGTATAGCAACTTCTTCCGGACTGAACAAGATCCTAAGACAATCAGCACACATGACAGAACAAAGACTGTTCTTCATACCAACCTCACTGACACCTCTCCTCAAAAAGAAGAGGTATAAACTCATTTACTTCTTCACAGCTATAAAAGGATGAAGTCAGCTTTGCCTGTCAAAAGAAACGTGTTTTCCCCCAGACTTTCCAGAGTTTATTAGCTCTAGAATGTTTTTTGCACACTGCAGATGGATGATACTGTAATTAGTTACGACAGGCAGGGCAGAAAGGTCAGGCAGACAGCTCAGGGGAAGGCAGACTTCTGGAGAAAGAGAGAAAGGCTGAAGAACACGGGAAGTAACAGCCCACCCACCAAGGTCTTCTAAAGCACCCACGTGATCCTGGAATGTGGAATCCATTTTATTTCCCACTAACATCGATGGAAACAACCTCTATTCCTTAACTTCCACAGCAATAAAGCTGGCTTTTACAGAGATAAGCACAAAGAGCTTTAGCTGCTTTAAAAAAAAACCCTTCAATTGAAACACATGCATGTTCGCCAAAGCTTTAAGATGGTCGTGTGACCAAACATTCTGCTACTGCTTTTCTTTATGCTACTGCTTGCTACTCTGTTTCTTCCTGTGCTTGAGAATAGATAAGTTTCTAGGTGGAAAAAAAAGATTACACTATTATTATACTCCTGCACAATAACAACTGCGAAAACAATGCTAGAGAGTAAGATAGAAAATGTAAAGATAAATGTAATGAAATGTAAACTTTAAAAAATTAATAATCATAATTAAAATCATGAACACTTAAATTAACAGTGTTTCATAATAAACTTTTGACTACGGTGCTTTACATAGGAACCATTTAATGCAATCAGTACATTTTTAAACCATCAAAATGAATTTTAGAAGTCAGTACATAGGCACAACTTACATTTATTAAAAGACACGTATACTACTACCACTACATCCCACTGAATACAAAAGGCTAAGCAAGACACAAAGGAAACTTGTTCATTTTCCTTTGAATTCATCTCTCTACTGGTCAAAGACATTTCATAGCCCTTGTACAGCCTGCTGTCTGCAGCAGCAATGGAGTGAGGAGTTCTCATCTGGTTCTACAGCAGTTCCTACAAATAAAGGACTTCTGGAGGAGGAACAGGAACCCAGAAGTTCCACCTCACAAGGTGATTTAGTTGTTTGTTAGGGCAAGATATTTCTGCTGCAGTGACCAAGCATTTTCAAACTGGAACAATACAAAACAGGTTATGGAGCATTTCTTAAGAGTATCTGAAGCCAAGAGACTTGGTAATACTGAGCTGGGAGATTACAAAGGAGGGATCAGTAGTTTCTCACTTTTTTAGAGGAACAGTGTAAATACTGAACTGCTGGACCACAGCCATAACATCAAAATGACTTTTGGGGGGGGGGGGGGGGNTTGATATGTGCTTATGAACTAAGTATTTTAATTTACTTCCAAGTTATGGGGTTCTGTTTTCAGAGAAACATTTATCATTGCTCTGACCATAGTTATGCATTTCACATGGTAACTCAAAGTAAAAATATAATGTAGACAGTCTGTATTCACAAAATATACTGACAGCAGGTGCATGACAAATTTACAGATTCCTAGGCCTGGTAGGAGTGAGGACATTTAATACATAACTCCCACTTCTATTCTGTATGGAAGTTGCCGAAAGGTAACAGAAGCTGTACTGAAAGATATTTCTTACACCGATAATCACTGTTATGGCTAGTAGGTCTAATTTCTGGATTAGATTTCATAGACTAAAATCATCTTATGAAGATCACCTCTGCACCATAAACACTCTCAAAGAAAACATAACACATCATTTCAAATGACAAGATGTGTCAAGTCCAAAGTTTTTAATATTCTAGTGCTCAAAGTCAAGGGTAAACATATTTTCTCTCTTCATGGGCAATGGATCATCCTCTTGAATCTCTGTAACTATACCTACTCAATCTGTGCATTCCCTTCTTCAGTCTGTGCATTTCTAATCATTTGCTTTAAGTCCAAAAGTCACCCTTCTCAGTACTATCATTAAATAACTACAGGGGGCGTAGGTAACATTAAACATTTAATATAATGGAGAGGAGAAAAAGTCAATAGAAAATACACACACACACACAAACACAATACTGTTAAGATAGACAATTGTAATTTTGGTCACTTGCAGAAAGAGTTATCAACATATTAAGCAGCTATCACCTTTAATTGAATTTTGTATTGCATGCCTCCTTTAATCTCTATCGTGTAATTAACTGATCAGTTGCACAGTAGTATCCAAAGAAATACCAACATTTTACATTAAAATGCTGCAAAGCTCATTTGAGCCTCCAATGGGTAAATATATATGCAAGAAAGGCAAAACAACGTGGGAGGGGAGAGTCAGTATTGGAGAGACTAGAAGTAGTTCTGTTATATGGCCACGTCATGTTCAAAATAAATATTTAACTAAATTTCACTGAGTCGATACAATTTTTACCATGAAGTCTTCATACAGTCTCAGCTGTAAAGCACAGGATTTGTAGGTCTATTGAAAACAAATTAATACTTAAGTCAAATTTAATTGAAGTCTTAGGGTCCTAAGTTCTCTCTTAGGTACAAAGGTTTTGAGGAGGAAAAAAAAAAAAGCAGCACCTTCCTGGTTCCCAAAAAGTAAGGTAACAAAAAAAAAATTACTTCAGACTGAAGTCTAATTAAGGTATCTGAAACTAATTCGACAACTCAGACAGTTATGCGTAAATACATTTACTTTACCTGCGTAGTTGTCATAGATAAGATGATTTGATGATTCTGTGGACTGATCCCAAAGATCTTACAGAGCCATCCCTTGTGTGGCTCTAATACATGCAGAGGTAATATTAAAAATTTAAATATTAATTCCCCTTCTGCTCTCAAATTCTCATTCTAAGCCGGCTTCTCTCCACATAGATAAGCCAATTCACTTAAAAAAAAAAATTGACCAGGACAAATGCAGCTTTACTTGGAAATCAATGGCTGGGTCACCTAAACTGGAGGTTTGCATTTTTCTTCATGATCTTAATTCTACTAGGAATAGCTTAGTATTTCTTTATGGAGCCTTGTAAGAAATAGTAATAATAAAAACTTCTACACATTGATTCATTTGTTGAAATAGCTTCATATATCTCTCATGGGATCACAAGGAGACAGTACAGCCTAAGTATCAACACAGCTCAACTGTCTACCGCCCGTTCTCTTCATACCACAAATGCCTGCAGATCTATTCAGTTTGTGTCAACCTGATACCTGATGTGGCTATTTAAAATACCATTTCCAGCCTTTCCTTCCCCCATCCCTGCCTTCTAAACTTTTATCTCCCATGTATTTTTTTTTTTTTTTTTTAAATCTTCTTATATTCTCCTATTGCTATGGCAGCATGGAAATGTCACCATAGCCATAAATTAATAATTGAAGATAATAAAACCAACGTTTGTCACTTTATAGCTGTGGCTTCCCAGTTACAATTCCTAAGGATAATGCAAACACCCTATTGGGATCTTTCATTTTTGGTCCTTTTGTTGTAGCACATGCTTTTTAGTTGAAATAATCTGAACCTACAGCTTAGTGCATTGGTATGACAACAAATTATCAGAACTTTTAATAGGAACAGTAAGCTCTTCATCAGTACTCAAAGGAACAGACATGAGTCAGTATCAGATCCAGCCCCACAAAAAGAAGAATTCCACTTTATGGACATGTCAAGTGAGAGAAAAATTAAAACTGACCTGAGCTAGCTACCAGAAAGGATTACATGTATTTAACACCAACGTGACAGGCTTTTTTTTTTTTTAAAAGGAAACTTCAAAATTACCTACAAAAGCATAACACCATTGAGTACAGAAGTCAATAATTTTAAGAACAAAATTAACCACTGCTACAGCTGTGAACAGGAAATTCACAAGCAGCGCGAGTTTTGAGTGTGACAACTGAAAAGTTATTAGAAGGCTAATCCAGACTCCCTTGCTCAACAGCCTTGCTACTTAAAGTCTGACAGCTTGAACGACGGACTCTACACATACACAAATACTGTAGACGTGGAACATTTGAGAACTAGCTACAACCACGTACTTTTACCTTAAAAATATGAGTCTGTTAATTAGAGCAGTCACAGAAATTAAGCTTTAAAGAGATCTTTTATTTAATTTTGCCCGAGTCCCTGTCCTACTGTCAGACAATGCTTCTATCACATACTTTTATTACTCGGGGAAAACCGGGACTTGCGGGGGGGGCAGCAGTAAGTAGATGCAGACTCCCTCATGGCTCCGCTTGTCTTTTTTTCCTTGCCTCAGACACATAGCTGCGACTGTGGGGTATTATAAAAAAATTAAATCAAAAATTAAAACTTCAGGGAGCCTGAATGTCTGGTTCTAGTGACACAACACCTAGTCAATACCTGTCTTTTCAATCTGCTAGTAGAGCTGCTTTTTACTCAGCATTTAATAGTTTCCGCATTGAATTACACCTGAATTATGTAAGGCCAGTGCAACACGGCTGCTTTGCATCTCTGCAGCCCCAGTTCCATGCTGATCAATTACACCGTCAATAATCTAAATTAATAATGTATTAATTTTTCTTTTTTTCATTATAATACTTCAGGTTGTGGGGAGTGGAGATCTCAGATGGTATTAAAAAAAAGCTTATGGTACTAAAAAAAAAGGTCCACACAGGTGCAGATATATAAAGGGTACTTGACTGACAGAAGTAAATTTAATGACAGTAATAAGAACAGTAAAAGTTACATCCATTACAGTTTGCATAAAATACCAAAAGCCAAGATAAAGCTGCATGGTTCCTCCCCTTCCCACTTGTCACAGGGTGGTCGGGCAGGAAAACACACAACTGCCACTGCAGCTTCTCTCACGTACGTGCACACACGCACAGTGTGAAAGTTCCCAATACACATGTAAAGTATACATAAATTGAAAAGACTATGCAAGTATAGTAAAACTAAAATTACTAACATTAATATTAAAGGTGGCAGCAGGTTCCAATCAAACATTTCCAGAAAAGAAGATTTTCTAAGACTCCCGTTTGTGTTCAGGTATGTACCTCAAAGACAAACTCAACAGTAGAATAAGTACTTTACACTACAGCGAAAGGAAGACGAAAAATTTGCTCTATGAGGCCACCTTCCTCTCGAAACATCTTAACTTTTTTTTCCCATGTATGCCATGCTTTCCATGTGCAATTAACTAATGAATTGTGAGCTATGTGTTTGCAACTGAAATGAAAGCAGGTAATACCTTTATAGATTTCCTTTTTTTGGAAAGGAACCGTTTCTTGTGGGCAAGATTACCAAAGAAGATCACAGAATAAGAAATTCCAAGGACATCACAAAATGGACCTGTAAAGTGAGGCACTATCACAGTTCCCAACTATTTTATTCAGGATTTTTCCCTTCTACTATCCCCAAATACATGTAAAGGCATCACAAGAGTTCACCTGTATCCATAGATATACACAGGTTATTAACAAAACACACTATTTAAAGTGTTCCATTATACAGAACATTCCAATTTCCACCTTTAAGTTCAGCTATGTCCAAGATGTAATCCAAATTCAGCAATGTCTCGGAAATAACACCATTTAACACTTGCATCAACATAGGGTGAGTTTCATGGTTTCAGAACCCAACCAAAACATTGTTTGTGGGCTTGGGTTATATATGGGGCATGATGGAGCAGACTGACTTAGACCAAGTCTACAAACATTCTCATACAGGTTTTCTTTACCTATGAAAAATAACAGCTATAAACTTTGATCTTCTTGCAAGACATCACAGTTAAAATATTTCCCCTTAACTAATAAAATCAGCCCCAAGAGTTGTTTGGTCTAACTGAAAGAAAAAGAAGTCAGGACACCACTGATTTGAAAACCAGTGTACAGAACTGGGGACTGACTGCCATCATAGTGGCTTTTTTGTTTGAGTCTGTCTTACTATGTTCAATTTGTTCAGTTAGAAACAGGGGCCAGTAACTACTACAGGTTAAAATTTTGTCTATTCTCAGACAGTGTTTGGGCAAAAAATTTCCATACACTCCCCTCTAATAACCTTTAGAGATCCGTATTCTGTGTTGGCATTAACACCTTGCTTGTTGGCAATCACTATGGTAGCCTACAAGGGTGACAGGGTGACTAAACTTTTTTTTTTTTTTTGGGGGGGGGGGAGGGAAAATTACTAATTTACACTCCAGTTCTGTTCACTAGCAACTAGCTTTGTGTGACCTATTAGCCACTGCCAGGAATGCGACTATCCCAGAACAATGACTTCATGGAACAGCACATGTACATGGATTTTTACTATTTCAGAACACTGTCAAATTGACCAAGAATTAATACTCAGAAAACTATTGCCATACAGACTGTGGGGAACTACCTTCCTATATAGGCATGGACAAAAAAATTTCTGTAGTCCTTCAGTCTGCCATATGTGACATGCACCAAAGTGATATATACCAGACTGACACACTAGTATCTAGAGATGAAAACATCATACAAGAGTAAGGTCTTCCTATCCTTTTAACTTACCCCCTTTCTGGCTATGATGATGAACTGTTATGGAAGCAGGAAGATGAGAAAAAGTGGTGGAGGGGAGAAGCACTTTACTCAGCTTAGCCTCATTTACTGATGACCAGCTTAGCCTGATTTATTGATGACAAATGAATCACATCATACTGAATCATCCCAATCAAAGAAGAAAAAACCCAAGAACCAAAACAAAACCAAATGAGAGCACAGAAACATCAGTCCTGTGCCATGGAACAGTGACACAGGAAAAAAAGTCATCAACTGACTTCTGCATTTTTTGCTTTTGGTGATTAAGTGCAGAAGGTTTTTCTTGCATTAATTTAGTACTGTACAAAACTTCTAAGCAGTATTTCAACTAAAATTTCTACATCAACATTTCACAGAGAAAAGACATTATTACCGCAACACACTGAAGTACACAAATATATTCTCATTTTTTTTTATAGGTATGATGCCACATGACTTTAAAATAAGGTCTGTAACACACACACACAGTAAAATAACCTTGTATACACTTAAATGTACTTTTTCAAACACAGAATGTAGAAGGTCTGAGGCTGAGCCTGAGTATCAGATAAAAAGCTGCAGAAGTAAGAGGGGCATTTCCCGCAGTTATATGAAATACAGAATATCACTTGGCATTAATAGTGGAATAGACCTTCAGTGGACTTTGCAATCATCAGCTCCTCAGGCTTCTTTCTGCCATGCTTTGTTTTTTTGGGGGGGAGGGAGTGTGTGTGGGGGGTGTTTTCATTGGGGGGGGTTGGTTTGTTTGTTTTGCTTTGTTTTTGTTTTTTAAACAGAAAATGGCTGTGACCTTCTGCAGCAGACAAGCTGTTTCTGACAGGATTTGCTCATTAGCTTTCTCACCTGTGAATGTTAGAATTTTAAGAATTTTAAGTCTACTGTCGATTTACCACTTTTCATAATAATCACTGAAAAAGATTGGTTCAAAAGTAGGTTTATCTTCAAAACTTTTTACTCTGGTAAAAAACACACACCTGTTTAACAGGAAGATACTCACAAATGTGATGGTTATAGCTATGAATTATTTCTTTTGAAAACTACCACACAAAGCTAAAATGAGATTCAAAGCAAGTATAAAGGCTACGTGCTGATACACAAATGATGATTAAATCTTTCGGCACAGTATCAGTAAAAAGAAAAATCAGAGCAGAAGAAGAGAACATGTATTAAAGGAAGATTATTTTTCCTTTGTGTTACTATGAGCAAAAATAATCCTGACAAACTTTTTTTGATAAAGTATTTTTTATTCATGTCATATGTTTTGCCTAAACTTGGCTTAAGCTAAAAAGCATTCAACTTTAAAAAAAAAAAAAACTTCCAGATTACAGCAATTAGGAGGAATTCTATCTTTTAACAGAATAATTTCAATGGTATTAAACAGTAATAATAAAATATGTATTTTGGACTTCCCAGTTTTTAGGGCCTACTTAGCATTTAGGCTCATTTCTTTCCAGTCTTAATTTGCAATTTGCAGGTATGTAAGTAACAAAGGTTCTTCTCTATTTCACCACTGCTTTTACATATGGTCAACAAGTATTCAAAGCAAACTTTTCAGTTTTATAGAACACAGCATCTTCTGCAGCTATGTACTTTGCAAGCACTTTGCACATTTTAAGCACACACTTTAGCTCTTCTGTTCTGCTACCGTTTCTTTGTGGAAAAAGACCATTAAGCAACTACACTCTTTGCTGCTCACTATTCAAAGAGTGCAGCACAAGTTTTGATGCCATCTGAGAACAGAAGACAATCCTTTCACTTAGTTTCCTCAAATTACACCATATATACTCTTAGTAAAAACCTTATGATAACTTAGGTTACCCATGTCACTTAAGAGGCATTGAAAAACAGATGCTGGCTAAGTTACCAGTAAGAATACAGCATTACCTCAGGTGTTGGTCCTTACTGCTTAAGAAACCAAATGTACAATCTAGCTTAGAACAAACAGTGTCAAGACACTTCAGGTTTACCTTGCAAACAAAGTCACTTGGCAGCCACTGAATTGCTACATTAGGGCACTTTGTGTATATTGCAAAACATGCATCAGGGTAAGTTGTTCTGTTTTGTTTGCCCCCTCTCCTTGTTTCTAAAGTAAGGAAGATAAGCCTACCCAGTAATACCTGGTTAGTATGTCATTATTTATCTGAACTGTATGGAACTTCACTTGTTCTGCAACATACCACTGTCTCAAAAAACATTCAAAAGATCATTATTTGCTTTGAAGCCATAATTAAAAATAATTGTTCAGTATATAATATAGGAAAAATATAGTATCACTTCTCCTACGTGCAAGCATTAGACACACAGAACAGGGTAATGCAGAGCTGGCCCTGCATCTGAGAGGGGGAAAAGAGTGTAAAGTTTTTACATCAGCCCATGCATACCAACTATTCAGCTGCCACCAGCATCTCAAGACTGGAAAGTTACTTGAAAAATTCAAAGCTGGCTGGTCAGGGCCATTAAGACCTACTGCACCCAGGGATTTGACAGTGGGCAAGAGGCTCTTATCTAAGAAAGTAAATGCTCTCCTAAAGGGCCATAATTGTTGTGCTGGACAGTCCACATTTAAAAACAAAAAAAGGAGTGTCTTTACTCAATATCAGAAGAAATCACATTAACTGGAAGACTTCAATTCTTCAGAACGCTCATCAACCATGCAAAGAGTTAAGTATAGGGAAACACAGCATTCTTACTGGGGCTTGAATTAATATTCAAAGAAGACTGCTTTGCACTGAAGAAGAGAACAAAGCGTATTCCAACATTCTTAGAAATAACTTGCCTTTTTTACATGTCGGTGATCATCTATCAGCCAAAATAATAGATACATCTATCATGTCTCATGCTGGAAAAAAGTAAAAATTGCTTTATCTTGGATATGTCTGGATGCCCCCAGTTCTGCATGCGCAAAGACGCTACAGACCCAATGCCTGAGATTTCAGTGGAACACCCTGGGTGGACCCTTGTCTTTGCATCGTGTTCCTTGAGCTTCTTTCAGTTAGCCACTGGCATACACTGTAACTGCAGAGTGCAGAAGGGAGGTAGGGATTCCTGAGTGACCACTGTCTGTGTCCAGACGCCCAGCAAAGTTGCCTGCACCATGTCTAAATCCATGTCTGGATAAAGGCTGACTTTCCTTTTGAAAAGGGTAATGTCAATTACAGCCAAGCATTCAATTTTTCCCATAAACAAATTAGCACATATTGGTCATCTGGATTAGAGATCATTCAGACTATGATCAAACAACTATTACTTTCATCAGTGAATACACAAGTTATTCTTTCTTTCAATCCATGGAATATCTTTCTTGCTCTTCAACTTAAATCTGTATTTCTTTATGTGACTTGGCACTATGCAACAACAAAACACAGTTTGCAAGGTATATGTGACGCAGAGGGAATGAACAGAAAAGGATATCAGATGTCCTTTAACTGGAATTTTAGCTAGAAGTGGTGGGGGAACATCCAGCCCAAAGTCTGGAAAGAGGCCCACGGGGAATGTCAAGATTAGGACCAGTGAAACTACTGAAATTAGTAGTAAGACCAGGGCATTAGATATCTGCTCACACCTTGCTCAGAATAGTTCCAACTTCTCAACAAAGCCAAACTGCTACTCGTATGCTACTGTACTTGAAATAATGCTTGGATTTACTTTTTTTTTTTTTTACATTACTACAATTCATGGATTTTAAATGTAGGTCCAGCCTAGTGAAATTTTTCATGTACAAACAAACAGCTAATTCTCCTGAGCTATATTAAAGTTTAAACTAATCCAAAGACTATTGTACTCTCTCTCTCTCTCTCTCTAAAGTCCTTTTTAAAATGCAATATAAATTAAACAAATGTTGAATATATTGGACAAGGTGGTCTTATCAGTTTTCCTTTGCAAACCAAGACAAATCAAAGCTATACAGAAAAGGGTTGGTTGTATTTAGTTTAATCAAAATTTTGGTTCTAGTTATTTAGCTAACTTTCAATAGGTAGACTGGGAATACCAGCAGAGCACTGCACAGTCCCAATGTCTGCAACATATATCCTGGAGAAATCAAGAGTTTTGCATATAGATAACAAGCTTCATTAAAGCCAGACTTAAAATCTTGAGATTGAAAAGTCGAAAACATAACAAATTAGGAAGTGTACGGAACCCCTTGGTGAGTAGCTGTGTTATGTTACTTGGTGTTTTCTCCATGGAAACCTGTACTGCTGAATAATCTCAAAGGACTGAAATCGAATATTGATCTTCAGTATCAGCTAACATCAAGAATACTAGAAGTAATAAGTTTTGTTCTCTCACCTCATTTATTTGTATTTTCTTCCAAAATACTGGATCAGTATTTCTGGAACCTCAAAAAACGTTAAGACAAATGTTATTTGCCTAGCTTAAGTTAATCGCGCTTATTAAAAAATATAAAAATGCATTACAAAGAATGGCCAAAAAATAACCCATAAATGATTTGATTTTCTCTTCAGCTGTGAATAACAGCTGAGTTATTTTTGATGCTTTGGCACCATATTGCAATCCTTGGAAAGCATAAGGAAAATGCTGCAATTCAGTGTTACTTCAATCCCTTTGTGTAATATCAACGGTTGGCTGGGGAGTGGAAAAAAAGAGGGGGGGAGTGCCTAACAAAAGCTCTGTAGTGTTTAGACAACCCGTGGAATTGCAGTTTTAGCAGCTCTTAACCAGCCTCAGGATCAAATGACAATGTGGCAACCTGCCACTTCCCCCTTTCTTCTACTGGTCCTACACTGAATGAACTTTACTCTTTAAGAATCTGTCCCTGCGGTTGCCCAAATCAAAACAAGATTACGATGAGAATCCATTTGAGCAGTTAAATGCACATTTTGCTTGTTCAAGTGTATCTGTAGAGGTCAAGTTTCAATAGTGTTGTGTTGGTGCAAGATTCCTTAGATAATATAAAAGGACACCACAAGGCACTGACTAATAAACCCGTTATAAACATCATTTAAGAGTCTCATTTTCAGAAACTTGGCAAACGCAGCAGAAGCTGCCTGGAATCAGCTCAGTAATGTTAGTTTCTAGCCGGAGTTTCTAAACTTCCTCTTTGCTACAAAGGTATCACGCCAAACTGATTAAGAACATGCCACAGGAGACAGTAATTTATTTTGTTTTTCTCTAATGGTAAGATTATTTAATTGTTATATTTGGCAATACCTTACTCAGCAAGAACTGTCACTGTAATCAGCACAATGACATCCATGGCAAGACACTGCACAGAGGTTAACAGAATTAGACTAGCAGCACCAGGTTCTGGTTGCAAGTGAGCACTGAAAAGGAGTCTCACGAAATTCAAGACTGAGGAACATTTAGTTCTGTTCATCCCCCACCCCAAGAGCACGCCTGCCTCTCAGAGTCTCAAGGAATTATGAGCACCCACAGTGAAAGTGGAATCTGCCCCTAAGTCTACAAATTCTCCAAGTAATGAGCTGCCATGTGAAAGGGAGACAACAAAAGGAAAAGGTAGAAGCTAGTAGCGATTGGACAAAAGTTTGCCATAACAACCCCTGCTCCGCAAATTCTCTGCCAAGCAATTTATATCCACAAGAGGTACATTCCATTCCCTTAGCCTCCAGTGTCTTTAAAAGTTAAAACTTCTTTCTTGCTGCAGTTTATGGCACATTTTTACTATGTGTACTTAGGAAGCAAGCAAGGCTGACTAAACAGATTTCCTTCATGACCTTTACTACTGTCGGCTGAAAACAATTTAGTCCATTTTAAGTCATTTGAGAGCACTGTAAACATTATCCAAGGGGCTTAGGAATGACTGCCTAAACCATGACCTTTCAAGCTGACAGATGACAAAAAATTCTCCACTTTAAACCATTTTAAAAGATATGATAAAGGTCTCTTATCCTGCTGAAACAGAAAGGAATTTTCTTTTTACCAGTACAGAGTAAAGATGCTTTTTGTTCCATTTAAGAAATGAAATCTTTTTTGAGAGAAGCATGGAAAAATGAGGGAAATAACCAAGTACTAGGTCCTTTCTCTCTTGATTAAAAGCCCCATCCATCCGATTAATATAAACTTAGAACAGAAAAGGGGTAAGCAAGCAAGCAAGAAAGTTAGGCCATATATAAAGGAAAAGCCCTATCATGAAAATACTTCAGCTGGAAAACAAAAAGAGAAAGAAACTATCCAAGCCAGTTTTATTAAAATTTTGCATACATACCCATTTTTCAACTGATTCATACTCAAAGCTAGATATATCTTTACTTCTTGTCATTCTCATTTATACTGGAAGTCAAGACACTAGTCATCAGCAAATCCAGGGCCACAATACAAAAGCTACTATGTTGTGCTATATTTTTAAAATAAAAGTCAAAAAATTTTGCAATGCTGACTCTCAGTCTTGGTCCACTAACAGTACCCTAGGCTCTAGTAGCATTCTTGTTCTAAAAGGACTGCAGCTCTCTCACTGATAAAGCACATACTTGGCACACCTTTCGGGCAATGACTACAATTTAAACTCCTGTGAAAGTGTGATCGGTACACAAGATCCCAGATGAAGTGCTTCCTGGGCTTCGTGGCTGCTGAAACACATTCTGTCCTAGAATTTCAGCCACAGAGAGGGTTCGAGTCTATGGTTTCTCTCTTAGCTCTGCACCTTGGCTAGGCTAAAGTTACGGAGGACCTCAGCTTAGCCTACCTACAAAAGCAGATGGTCTTTCTACCTGTTACCCAGCTTTTTCCTATCTGATTTTTCCCAAACGCTTATCTCCTTCTGTTAACATTTACCTTATTTGTTCTATGACTCAGACCTTTGCTCCACTCCGTAACTTCCTTAGAACTCATCTTCCTAACTCTAGCTCATACACTGATAAAGCAGAGCACAACCATGTGCTCTCCATTGTCTCAGATATGGTAAATTGGTACCAGAATTTCTTTTCAGAGACATGCTAATGACTCATTAATGAACCCCACTTACAGTATCAGCCAGAGCTTACTTTTACATTA
Organism: Chauna torquata; assembly: GCA_013399475.1. NCBI lineage: Eukaryota > Metazoa > Chordata > Aves > Anseriformes > Anhimidae > Chauna > Chauna torquata. The sequence continues at coordinate 261,602 of VXAL01002973.1, forward strand.
TAAACAACTCAAAAAGGATGCAGGGGTCTTGTTACTTCTACGAACTAGCACCGCAGCACACACTTAGCAGAAGTTTCTAAAATACTCTCTATTAACTTGAATTTACTGTCAGACTTGACTGATACGCTAGACTCCTTCTGCCTGAAAAAGGGAAAGAAAGAACATAAGACATTTAATTAGCATCTTGGTAGAACAGATAACAATCCTGCAATGACTACACACAAACTCTTCCCAAGTACGAACCTGAGGACAAAGTAAACCAACAGGTAGCAGAATCAAAATAAATAAAAGGAGATTATTTCTTCACAGGTAGTTTTAAGCTATCGTCTCAAGGTCCTCCTGATCACTCCAAGTAGACATGGCATTACGTACTACATCACAAGCATAACAATGTTCAAACAGAGCATATTCTGTACATCTCTTTATACATATGCAAGGGAGAACAGAGCCAAGAAAACCCTCTGGAAAATTTAAACACTGCTCTTCAGCATGAACATGACACTTTTCAAGTGCACATTCATCATACTGTATTAGTGTATAACTAATACAGCCTTTCTGTCTGCAGCTTTCCTAAAGCACCCCAGACATGTTCCTGAAGACTTGAGTTATTGTTAATTGTCTAAAGCACAGTATTGACCAAAGGTTACACTGTCTGTACAAAAACAAGGTTTAGCAAGCGGTAATGTCAAAAAAAAGTAGTTCATCAAAGCTGCAGCATCAAACACTTCAGTCCTCCTTCAAGTATACTGGAAATCAGCCTGCAAAGCTAAGTGTTTTCTTCCTTGATTTAAATAATCAGTNCATTTTTGACATGTTACTGACTCACACAGTCTAACTGGTGGGTTTCATATCCAGCTAAGGGATGCTGTTCTCCAGGTAAGATCTTTCCATAAAAGAAATCTATGTTGTGTGAAAAGGATATATTTTGATATTTTTGGCTATTTCAAAGCATAGAAACCCACAGCTTATGAACCCAACTCTATGCAGAAGAGGTCCTGACTTAACAGAAGAATCAGAAAGTGCCCAGAGAAAGAAACATACCATGTATGATTCCATTTTATTATTATACATTCAACACACAAAGCAGGATGCTCTCAATACCTCAAAAAAGAAAAACATACAAAAGGATCAGATCCAGTGCCTAGTCAAGCTCGTAAAAGTTACAACAGGAGTATAAGTAAAAATGGAACCACAGGACTTCTAAAGCATAAACTGTATCCAACATACAAAAGAGGAGATAATAAGAGAGATGCTTTTCTGCTTGCGGACATGAAGAAAAAGACAGTTAAAATACAGAAGTTAGAAATCATGAAAGTTTCACTTAAATGGATGAAAGAAGTCTGAACTTGAGAGAACGAACACCGTGCTTTGGGATACCTCCTCACTGATTCAGGCACAGTAAGGGCAGAGAGACACCAGGATAAGTGCCCAAACACAGCATTCAAGCACCTCCCGGATCTGTCCTGAGAGAGGTCTGATGGATCTTTGTTCCTTCTTTATGTTTTGGCAACAGTAACATACTTGTGTCATTGGACTTAATCCTCTATAGCCGCGCCTAGAGAACTCAGTAATTTCCTCAGAGCATCACAGTATATGCATTATACTCATCTCCTGCCAAGTAGAGAAAGCAAAACCACTGGAGCTGGACCAGTTTCAACATACAGAACCCTGCTCAGTATCACTTCCCGTCACACTGCACGGTTAACTCCTTCTCCTCCTCTGAAATTCAGAAATGGACAACGCCACTGTCTTGGGCACCTCCAGTGCCAGAAGTCATAAAAGAAATCAAAGTGGGGAAAAAAAGTCTCCTGAGACTAGATCCAGTTGTGGACTTATGAATGTGACTGATGTCAATGCCAGGGAGAGACATGACACAGCAGGTAAGCACATCAGCTGAAGTGCTCCTGGGAACGACTCCCAGGACCCCCACCTTCATGGTGTCAGTTAATAACCCCCCCGGCAGTGGTTTCTGCGAGGGTTTTGAGGACCGACAGATGGGGCATTGGGGCAGCCTATTTACAACATGCTAGAATCCGACATTTCTTGTTGTAATCATGATTACACAGAGCTATGTGCATCAAAAAGGATATGCTTCCACTTCTGGCAATGACCAAAGACTTTTTTCAGTGAAAAAGCAGAATACTTAAGAAAACAAAACATAATCTAGATATTTTTTAAATAGTTATAAATTCTTACAGATTATCAAAAGCGAAGTCAGATGAGCAGGACAGGTAATGCACATATTTACTGGACACACGCACACCCACATAAGTTCGTGAATTTTGATAGAATTGCTGCTTTTTTAATAGCCAACAAATTCCAGATGCAGATCTCCACGCACTTCACAAATATTACTACTGTTATCCAAAATCTTGTATTTTTGACAAGTAAGATACAGAAAATGAATCACACAGCCTGGCTGCACAGCCAGTTGAGAACACATTACTTGAATTTTTACTAGCACAATTGCTAGATGTCTTCTGCAGTTTCAGCTAATCAGTTGGCCACGTTTCTGACTTACCAGAACAACAAAGGAAGCGTATTAACTGAAACAGAACAAGTTCTCATATTCCCACCCAAGCGTGGCGACAGCTAACCAGACTCCTCTTTCAGGAGTTCCGTGTAAGGCCATTAAGATATACAAATTCACATGCATCTAGCCCAACAGAAAGTTACATAAGTTTTCAGCATCAAATTAAACACCATCACAGAAACAAACCTAGTATGACATTAAGGCAAATTCTGAGGAATGTTTCAACTGCTGCTGTCCATTTACTTATTGCATTAACTAACTCATTCTTCTATACACTAGTTCAGTTACCTTCAACAAATACCAAGTAGAAACAGTTCACATCAAAGATAAGGCATTAACCAAAATGCCATACTCATTATTATACTAGGTACCTTATTGAGACATTGTTGGTGGAGAAAATTTAGATACTCACAAAAGCCGAAAGTTTAACTTTTCCAGAAGTTTCACTGGTATAACAGAAATATTATACAGCCAACACTGAAGAGAAACGATAATGCCTTTTGCTAATTAGTACGGTTTGCAGTTGCCATGAAATATCACGCTAATACCTTGGGACATAAAAACCATGGGATGCAGACTCTATGCTTCAGGGCAAAGTGGGAGAAAGAAGCTGGAGATATTTAAGTTAACCAAAATATTAGACAGAGCTCTACTAGGTGCTGATGGCGCCAAGCTCTTATCTTTGAATTCACAAAACCACCCACGCAACAGTTATCAAATTGAACTGCACAACAGAGTATTAGGCCAACTGAGATGCACATATATAATGTCTATAATGAGTCTCTCCTACATTTCAGCAGGGAACTATTTTCATGAAAACATTGGCATGTACTGATTTTAGGCTGGTGCAACTACCATTTATAAAATAATACAATTATGGCTTCCTAATTTGATATCATTTGTGATAGTCTAAATAGTTTTTACTGTTTTTCTTACTTTCTTTCAGTTCCCGACTAGTTCAATTTGCCATTCTCTACTTCGGATACAGACTTTTTGATAACACTATGCATTTAATTTTAATTTTTGCTTTTTCTTCACAAATGTATACTGCTTTCTCTCAACTGAAAGCATTTAATACATAAGTAAAAGCTAAGTACATTTACATCATCACTTCTTTATTTTACAAGAATAACTGGGCACAATAATTTTATCTTGAGTGGGAGAAATGCTTGTACTACTTGCCTCTGGTTCATATCAAACCACTAGTAAGGGGACTACAGCCCAGAGAAACATTCTACTCATTAAAAATAAAAAGTGTTACAAGAACAAATGAGCTATTGAATTCCACGGCACAGCTATTTGATCTGCTAGGAATTAGTCTGCCAAACTTTGACCTCCTTTTACCTTCTGACAGGCAATACATAAAATAGTTTATTTATCACTTGAGCCACAGTCTTCTGTATCCAACTCACGAAGAATCAGAATTGTACTGTGGACCTAATCACTGAAGAGATGCTTTTCAAGTCAAAGGGGAAAAATTTCATAAGCTCTTCAGTCCATAAGTGATGAAGTCATCTAGCCAGATTTTCAATAAACCCTCTAAGAACCTAAAACAATTTAAAGAAATCACAGTAAGAGATATTCAATCTGCATTCCCAGAAATATTTTCATAATGTATCTTAAGTAATCAGCCAGTACTGAAGAAAACCTTTACAGCAAAACTTGCTGAAGAAAACTCTGGGTAGGGGAAAAAAACGAGAAAAAAAAAACACATACAACAAAGCTACATATGCAACATGTACAATTTTGACATCACAGAGTCAGATAACAAGGCACAAGATTTGTTAATTGAGATTTGACTTTGTAAGAAAACGCAGGTGGTCAGCAAGATCACCAATAAAAATACTACCAGTGTTACTTCAAAGTTAGTGGTTCCACACATAGTAAGTTTTATAATAGTTCCCCAAATCTTCAGCATGACTCTGAAGGTGGTGCAGATTGTACCCTTTAATCCATTTCATGCTACCACACAAGAAACAGGCACAGTCAAAAACATTTGAAGATTAAGAGGACCACATACGTCCTGGCATGCACCAAAAATTTCAGTAAAACAGGTAAGGGAAGCGAAACTCATTTCCATTTCTGACATTAGAGCTGCCTGCATGTGGGAAACAACATGATAGGGAACGAGTGCTGCAGCCGTATGAACTGGAGAGTTCCAAGAAGCATCAAAACCAGATCATATACCCTTTTGCAAGTCTGTCACTATCAGACACTGAACTCCACCCAGCACTAAGTACAAAATGAGATTCTAAATGAAGATATGTGGAGTAGTAGTCTTAAATATCAACAGATGAACAGGAAATGGCTGTTCACTGGGTTAAATCTGGTCCAGGTGTTTTTCTTTATGAAGAGAGCATTAGACAGTTACCTGATTTTGAACTACATTAGAAGTGCTGAAGCAGAATACTCATGAAAATTAAATACATCTGATTCAAAGGCTCAAAAAGATATCAAGTCCCAAACTAAATTATTTTGGTAGAGCCTTCAGTAATCCAACAGAAAGGATTGTCATAACAATTGCTACCAAATTGTAACAGCTCCATGTTTATGCAAATTAACCACCTAATGCTTTTTTGCTATTCTTGTTTTGTTTCTTGGAACAAACTTGCTAACACAAATGAAGACAAAAGGAATGCAGGCTACCTAACACAATGAAAAGCATTTCGCATTAATTTGGTCTTCTCACCTCACAGGAATAATACTGAGAAATTCTTATGTGGGATATATTCTAGCATCAATAAAGAAAGTGTATAAACTTCAAGACTACCAGTTTATAATCACCCTGTCTTCTGTCAAAAAAAAAAAAAAAACCACACTTGATTGTAATTCAGGGTTGTCACTAGCTGTATTCAGAACCATACATATTCGTTTTTTTTTTTTCCCCTTTGCTTCTGCAAAGTAGAGACTCACTGGAAATTCTGCAATGTAGATTTACTTGGTAGTCCAAACTACCACATAGTTACACATCATAAAAACCCCTAAGGGAGAGCTGAAAAAAAATTCCTATTTAAATTATCTTGTTCCTTTTAATGTCACTTAGCTTGATACTGTAAGTCTTTGTAGTAGCACCCTGTTGTGTGTGCTGTCTAAAATATTCTGCTGTAGCCTAATCAGCTAAACACTCTTTGTTTAAGTCCTAATCTTTTCCAACTTTTTCCTAACTGCTGAATACCTGCAGAGAGCTCCCACGGTTATCTTTGTGATACAGAAACATAAAAGACAAAACATGGTGCAAGTTAGAAAAGCTATGCATACATGACAAAAACCTCAAAGGATTGCCAGAATGTCCATTTACCATGAGATTCTTCCCGTAGCTCATCTTTTGTGCAAGTAAACTCACAATATTGCATTGAATTGTTGTTTTATTAAACAATGAGCGAATAAAATCCTGTCTCCATTACTGAAATACTGAACTTCACTTATTTAGCAGTTTAAATGAAGGCAAGTAAGGAATATAAATCGACACCTACCTGTCCTTCACTCCTTCCCTTACTTAATTTATATTATATCACTCATTTTATCAGTTCTTAATTCCATTATCTTTCTCACAGTGGACACTGTTTCCTCCTATGAAGAGATCCAGCTATTTGAATAAAAGTTTTCTACCGTAAAAGCATAATGAAAACATACACTTCCGTAGAGAAGCTTTATCATCTTGCACATCCTCCACATTGCAGTAGATTTTAACAAACCAGTTTGCTACAAAACATTCAGTTGCTGCAGGGCTTTCAAAAGCATGTTCATTTCTGGTGTCATACGACTGAGCTATTTTGTATCATTCCTTTTTCCTCACCTTAGACAGACCAGCACTACCCTACTCTGCTCTGCTCTTCCCATCCCCAAGGATGAGCCTGTTGCCCTCAACTGCTCTCAGCACTAGTGCACAAAGCAAGAGAAAAACTGGGAGTGCACTGGATCCAACTACAAGAGCACCAACATATAAAAATGCTGCAGAAGACTTAAGATACCAAGCAGCTGTCTTATTCTACAAAATAAAACCTGTTTCTTAGACAGCTTAAGACTGATTTAATTCCATGTTAGGGAATCAAAAACGCTCTAAAAGAAGTGTTCCTTCACTAAGAATACATTCAGATATTACAGTTTAATGCATATTTCTTTAATAACAATTCCTAAATAATTTTAAGAAGAAATATTCTCACTTATTGGCCTTATTTATTCTACTCATTGGCCTAATTTCTCCAAAAGCAAATTCTGGATCTTAAACACATTCCAGAACTGACAGACAAGAAAATCTGTCCCCATGATGCTGAAGTTTTCTACCAGCTATCAGTAGTCTTGAGTGCAGAAAATACATTGTGAACAGCTTCCCCCCC
>VXAL01002973.1:268488-304696 GCA_013399475.1 Chauna torquata
CCCCCTCCTTTTTTGCCCAGGTATTTCATGTCTCTAAATGTATTATATGAATCATGCATATTTTCTCTTCAACTGTATTCACAAGCTTTGAGAAATCTAATGAAATCTAGGGAAGTTCCAGAGCATAGATAGCAATTGCCAACTTTGCTTATGCTTGTAACACTACCTTTAGGGGAAACATTCCTTAGATTCCATTTGCTCTGGCCATTAAGTCTCTGCGATACCGATTTGGAAGTCATCTGAGAACACTGCTGGCAGGAAAAGTTTCTCCTACAAATGGGAAGTCTCTTCCCACCCCCAATCTCTTGGGTAAGGTGTGCAATATAAGCTTCCACTTGGTAACAGGACTTTTACGATGTTTTTTAAATAACACTGCAGGAGATTGTAAAGTTGCTGTTACAAATAAATTGCCAGGGAACAGCAAGGAGATGGGCTGCTCCATTATTGCCTTCATCACCAAACCTGCTCCTTTCACAATTGCCATGGAAGGGTGCTGAAAGAGCTTAAACAGTGTTCTCCCGTTAGATGCCACCATTTCCAACAACATGTCAAACTGCTGCCCTTCTGTAGTCTCACTATACGGAGCACATAGGGCAAATGTCAGGAAGTCCAGAAGTGAACTAATTACTAGGGCACCTGTCCCATGATCCACATGGGAACTGAATTTCTCTAGTAGGTTTTCTAGAAACTTCTTTGAAAAAAGAAGGGAAGCTCTGTTCAGCTGCTCCTGCCTCAAGTCATAGTCATCATGCATGGGACACATAAGAGCACAAAGCAAGAACTGAGGGTGATCCTACCACATGCAGATGCAACTTCACCAAACAGGACACAGTCCACAAGATCAGAAAGAGTCAGATTGGAAGAGGGACAGCTTCCACTGACAGGTCCAGACAAGGCAAGGTCCTGGGTGCATCCAGGGAGGCCAACGAGAAGCAGCAGAAGACAGGGCCAGAGACAGGACTGGAGAGCAGGCTATGACACAAATCCAACCTTCCTCATGAAGACAAAACCAGATGAGACTGGAGACAAGCTACCCACAACACAGGCCTAAGGTCCATCCAGGAAAACCATTCAGGAAGCTAAGACAGTAGGATACACAGGTGGGTGCAGGGGTAACTGCGATGCAGCTTAGGCTGTCCTGGACCAAGGAGCAGATTATGCAGGGGATCTGGGTGGGAGGAAGCCCCAGGTAAGTGGTCAAGGCAATTAAGGCCCATTAGTGCAACTGCAGCCCTGACACAAACCAGCCTGTGCTCTAGCCTCTAGGACACTAATAGAGGAGAGTGTACCTGTAGCAGAGACTGTTGCGTACTTCACTGGCTCACACGCTAACTTCTGTTCCAGTTTAAGTCTTTATCAGTTCCTATTATAAGGATTTTAACTTCAAGCCCTCGGTAGTGCTCAGAAGAGGAGTCAGAAAGGCAGGAGGAAATTCTTAGCATAATTTAAGAACAGACACTTGATCAATCAGAAAATTAAAATAAATTACAGAACTTGGAAAACAAATTCCGAGCACCACAATTTAACCTGAAAAGGATCTGTAACATACTCATCATCATGTGCCAAGTGAAAAAGGAAAACATAATTTGTTCTCCACAGATATCTGAAGCTTGTATTTAGCCCAAAGAACCAGTGAGAATGCAGAATTAGTTCAACATTTTAAATAGACATGATATTTTCAAGTGATAAAGTATCAACTGCAGTTGAATAACCATTATATGGCTTGCAACACATATTCAGTATCAGCTTTTCTACAGTATTTTCCATTAAACAACTATCTGCAGCAAGGAATGAAAATAGAATGAAGTAGCACAGGTGTGCATCCTGTTAAAATAGCCATGAGATATGCAAATCAATGAATTTCTCTCTCCCCTCAGGCAGAAGAGGTACATGAATCAATAATGAACATCTTAAAGCATACCTTCTACACTAAGACAAAAGCAGGACAGCTGTAAAAAAAAAAAAAATGTCAAGAGGATAGCTGGGTATAGACAACCAACTCTGGATATACATGGAAAACACACAATATTCATTAGCAGCTACGGCTGACTTCTGTGTCTTCTCATCAGAGAAGGTTGGTAACTAACTGGGCTCCTAGTCACAGCACAAGTGTCAAAACAAGCAATAGAAAAATACTCAAATTCTGTGGTTTCCGGCCAGACTTCTTCGCTTCAGATCCCTGCTGTTCAGCTAACATGGTAGCCTCTGTCTTAACAAAAAAGAACCTCTGAGCATACTGGAGCAGGAGAAGCCTCTTAGCAGAAGTCCAGCTCCCTGACCAAAGCCTTTCCCAGCATCAGTTTGGTTTCCCTACCTTTACAGCGTACTGTAGGATGTAAGAATACAATAGCCTTTCCTCACAAATTGTCCAATTTATTCAGTCAGTAATAAAGGAACATAAAGACATTTTGGACACTTAAGGGAAAAAGATATTTTACAAGAAAGATGCAAGAGTATACAGTTTGTATATACTTTTGCAAAGCTTTAAAGAAATCTCAGTATGCAGATCAAATCTACAAAGTCACTTTACAATATCTGAATTACTAGAGTAGATTAATAAAAGCAGATTTCAAATCAAAGGAGACTTGCAAGTGGGAATACTTTTGAAGAAGTGCAGTGAGTGCAGGACTGCCACAAGAATCAATATTATGATGAATGCTGTTCTTTTCACTATCTCTTAAGATTTACACAATGCCACATGGACCGTAGTGACAATATTCACTGAAAATATGAAGCAGGGGCAGTCAGCATTAAGCATGAAGGTTATACAATTCACATGCATAAAGTGTTCATGCTACCACAAAAGGGACAGTGATGAAAAACAAAAAGGAACATAACATTTTAATGAGTTATATCCTACAGAGATGTGCAGGGGAAAGACCTATTCTCAGAAACAACTGTGTTTCAGCAACACAAAAAAAGGCTTTTCTTTCAGCCTGGGTATTTGGCACAATTATCACCAAAGGGAAAGAGCATTTTGTGATATATTTGTGAAGTTGCATTTATATAACTAGTTTCTTTGTTTATAATAAAACAGAAATGAAGTCAAAAGAGCATAACACACGAATAACAGGAAGTAGATCAATTTTGTATGAGTACCAAAGTTCCCTGATGACAAGAAGTAAGGTTGAGTATTCTTAATGGGAATGTCATTTATTTATGAATTCAGCTGAGAAAACAGAACATATGGACAATATCACATGTCCTGCCAAACATTATACCTTGGATTTAATAGCAGTTTGGTTAATGTGATCATTCAGGTCAGGGTTTTGGTTCAGAGTCACAGCTTCAGGAAGCCATGAATTTACAACCATGTTGTTCAGTGCACTGAGGTGTCCACATAAAGACTTCTGAATAACTGTTTAATTACATATTTAACAAACATTTTTAATACACATGCACATAGAATGAATAAATGAAACCTTCACCTTTTACAACTGGAGGTGTGATTTACCATTATCTAAGCTCTCCATCAATACATACAATCTCACCTTTCACCATCACACTTTTTCACCTTCACTAGTTATTGCTCACAATGTTAAATAATCTCACCTGTTCAGCACCAAATAATGTTGTCAGCTCTATCAGAAAGAAATAGTTCAGATCACAGGTTTCTAAAACTGATCAGTAACATGAAAAACCCTAACTTTTAAGCTTACTAGTCAGTAAGCTCTCTCCAGTTTCTCTTAGTTACAACCATAAATTCAGTGGCCAAGGTTTTCAGCTTTATCATAAAATTTCAATGAGCCACTGGCCTTCATTCGGATGAGCCCAGCATGCAAGCTTATCTTCAAGCACCTGTTTAAAGTCTACCAAATTCAATAGCATTGAAATATGCAGTAAATAAAGACACAAATACACAGGCATACAAAAAAAAAAAAACACATACATTTTGTATACAGTTAAAAGTACAATAGCATTTTCAGCAACATTACTTCATAACTTAAAAACTTAAAGAATCATGTAGATGTTTGGCACAAAGCACAAATGGAAAAGGATGTTCGTTTAGATATTTTGATTGTGGGGAACATATTAAAAAAAAATCCATCATTACCTAAGCAATGTTTCAGAAAAGAATAAAATTCAAATTAAAAAAATGCTAACTCCCATTTCAACTAATCTAATCCCTTTATTTGTCAACCTTTCAAACACTACTATCAACCACAAATGATACCTAAGCTTGAGAGAAAGCTGTAATTACTGTAGTGATTTTTTAAGGGAGTTACAAAATGCAAGTATTTCCATTTTCAATTAAAATCCAAGGAAAATGACAATAATTCTACTGGTGATCACAACATGAATTGTCAGGTGTCGTGTCNAAAGTGTCACATTTTCAACTGGTACAGTGCAGATGATGAATTAAACAGACCGAGCCCCTTCCTCTCTCTCTAAATTAGGAACTTAGCTGCAGCACAAAAGTGATCCCACTAAATAAGAGACAAGTATATTGTCATTTTGCACTTTGCAAACTCAAGTAGGTGAGAGCCACCTTACCATCTTCTGAAATGAAGATGGTAACTGATTACCAAGACTTCATGCTCAAGAATCTTTACTACTTCATTAGCTCAGAAGACAGTAAGAGGCACCACCAAAAATAAACAGGATGCAAACTTCCCACCCGTAGCTAAGCACCTGCCCCACAGGCTATGGGCCTCCATAAATGGCTGGAGTAGGGACAGCATCAAGATATATACATATTTATGAATAAAGAAAAATGCAGATTAATGGCAGGGGAGTGGGGGATGTCCTGCTTTAAGTAAGTCTGAGTTGTTTAAAGCTAAACACACATTTGAAAAGTTTAATATTAAAGAAAAAGTTCACTGTGTGTGAATTTCTAACAACATGATAAAAAGCAACAAACAGTCTCAAGAACAACTTAGTTTCATTGCTATTTAAAAGTCTTGACGATTTTTTAAGGCTCTAAACATGGCAGAGCCATGAGGAGTGATGACCGCGCCCTCTGCAAGACCCGAGGAACAGGCACACATCTCCGCCCACCTGCAGACAGCCCCTCTGCTGAGCACCAGCCCTACCCCGGCCTCGGGCCGCCTCGCAAACACACCGCGCACTCGAACGGAGGAGCAAGGCTGCCGAGACAGAATGTGCCAACTAAAACGCAGCATCATGCACAAACGTAACACCAGGAATACCGGAATAACATCAACTATATTAGAAATCCTTTGAAATCATATCGTAAGAAGGACACCCAAAAACAAGGCATCCCTTTTCTCTCAGCAACCCCAGGGCAATCAAGGGAGACTGCTTCCTCTTGATACACAGGCTGAAAACAATGGTTCAGAGACGACTAACTCCAAGGACTTTTAAACAGGTTTATGCTGGCCATTTTAAAACGCGGTAACAGTGGAGGGAGCCAAAAAAACCCGACAGACCAACAGCGGCGCGACACGGCCGCTAGAGCTGCAGCCAGCCCCGCGACACAGCACGGCCGGCCCCTCACACCGCGGGGCCGCTCTCACCTTTCCGGGGGCGCGGGGCCGCCGGCTGCCACAGGCCCAGCCGTCCGCCACGCTGGAAGTGTCAGCCTCGAAAGAAAAGGCAGCCCATGCCGCTGTTTGCCTCAGCTCGCTCCCCCTGCGGGCAGCCCGGCACACCACGGCCAAGCGCTGCCGGCGCTGGAAGCTCCCAGAAGGTGGGCGGCACCGGGGGCGGTGCGACCCGGCCTCAGGGCGGCCCCGCACGCTGCCCTGGCGCGCACCCCGCACCGGCTCGGCAGTGGCGGCTCCACGTGGGCTTTTTCATGACTTCCACACGCGGCTGGTGCGGGACTTGCAGCTGCAGAGGTGAGGAGCGGCATAAGCGCTCTTTAGACCAGGAAAAGGCAGTGCTTGGGCGCACGTGTAGGCATCAGTGCGTCGAGCCACCTTGTGCCTTGTGTAGCTGCTGCGTTCTCCCTTCTGCGATCACTCAAAGACCTCCTCTCCTCCTGATCTCTTACTTGGCAAGCTAGGATGACAGAGAATAATTAAATGTGCGTGTTTAGGATCAGTGAGTTTCCTGTCAATTAAGTGCAACTATTGTGAGCTTTTCTAGTGGTAGGTCTTAAGTCTTTTCATTATTTATAAATTAGAAATGAGCTAAATAACCCAGATATTAATGAGATTCAGGTCTTGTGAACTGTGGTACCTGCCAGATTGTGAATACAGAACATACTTTCATGCATCCACAGAAAAGCAAAGGTAATTCACGCATTTGGCCTTGTGCTTTGCAGACCCTGGCCTCACCTCGCAGATGTTGTGTCCTGGCTTCGCCATGGACCGGCCTCCTCGTCACGGCCTTCACTGGCCACCATCTGATGCGGTCACTGTCCCTAGGCAGTGCCTTACCTGGGCCCCCGTGGACCGCAGCTCGTGGTGAGGGCCCCCTGGCTGTGTGGTGCTGCTCCCTGCTGCTCCCCACATTGCCCTTGCCTTGTTTCCCACAGGGACTGCGCAGCTGCAGGGCCTAGCCTGACCCTCGGCCAGCTTAACAACAGGACCTCGTGTTCGGCTGTCTACCTACTGTGATCCCAACAACCTCATGTTTTCTTATCCTGTAAGTACTGCCTGTATTTTGGGCCTAGATGTGTGGGGTTTTATCTGCCTGTACAGTAATACATAGTGTTTGCTTGAATTTACCTCAGCGATCTGGATTAGTGACCTGGCCTCTTCATTATTTGTCTTTGTGTAATCCACGATAATTATCATAGATGATTTGATGTTTTCTTCTAGTTCATTGATGAAATGTCAAGCAGTGAAGGACAAAGACCCAATTACATTAGGATCCTATCAGAAAAATGTCAGCTGGATGATAGTTTTCCTCTGACTCCTCAGTTATTAATCCCTTAAATGTTTTAATTTCTTAATACATCATCTCCGGTAATATCAAAATTCCTTGCTACAGTTTTTTTTGTTTGTTCTTTGTTGTTTTGTTTTGTTCAGCTAACAGCTAGTTCTGCATTACTGACACAAGGGCATGATGTTAAGTAAAGCCAGGCAATAAGGTGGAAACAAGATACTTGCCTAACGTTGTACATGAATAAAAGTATCCTCAAATTCATTGTTTAGGGGTTCAAATTCAAAGTTAGCAGTTCTGCTTACCCTGAAAGAATCTGGCAATGTTTTTTTTTATAGAGAATGCCACGATTAACCCAAGATCTTTCAAAGAAACAGAAATGTAGAAAAGAGCACATAGTAAATCCCAAACAGACAGGAAAAAGCGATGATCATGAGCACACCAAACAGCTTCACATTACAATAATAGCGAATTAAGTAAGATGTATGGCTGGACATACAGTTTCGTGTGGATTTTGTAAAACTGAATTCTGTTTACTTACTACTTTAGAAAGTGATATTGAAACCCATCTTGCGGAGCTTCGTATTTATTACCTTAAGAAGGGCAACTCTGACCCTGACTTTCAAATGAGTCCTGCAGATTTCTTTCCAGATTAAGATAAGGCGTTTGTGGACTGGAGCAGTAGTGCCATTGACCCCATTCATGCAGTTGACCTGACCAGTAGCTCTCATGCCTGCAAGCAAAAGGTGCGCAACCAACCTAGTACATTAGGATACAAATTTTACATATGTTTTCATGTTGTGAATCATTTAGCAATGAGTCACATGTCAGGGTCTGGTCTGTAAACAAACAGTACCATTTAGTCTTTGACCTAAGAAATTGCATTAGAAAACAAAAATGTTAAGTCACAGTGCTTCCCTACTCCTTCTTTACTTACTAACCAGTTATTTCTTAATCTTTAGCATAACAAACCTTTAGGATGAGCAATTTTTTTGTACTACACTTAATAAATTAAGGAACGTGTTCTTGATAATGTGGCTGTACTTGTCCATGGTATAAACTATTTTTTACCTACTTTTTGAATTCAGCTTTACTTGAATGAATGGCACTTTCCTGAAATGCTGGTCTACACCAACACTGAAGTACCTTTATTTCTCTTTTTCTTTTATGGGGAGCTGTGAAAACTAGTGGGTTTGTTTGTTTGTTTGTTTGTTTTGATCCAGCCACAGCATGTAGACACTGTAAAACACATTTTTCTGTCTAGCATGTTAAAAAGTTTGTATTTTTAACAGATCAGAATAACCAGTTATTTTAAAAAAAAAAAAAAAACTTTCTAGACAAAATGCATGAAACTCTAATCCTGATTTCTGTGAAGTGTGTAATTTAATATAATAATAAAAAAAAAGAGTACCATAGCAGGAGGCAGGACTCCCTGATGGACTGATGCAGTTGCTCAGTGCCTTCCACAGTGATGATATGTGGAATCCTATGTAGTTGTTCAAACAGCAAGAGTGGGAGCTAGAATAGTACTGTTTTATCTCAGATATTTGTAACTTGCATCCACGTATCCTTCGTCCTTATATTCCTGTTCCTGCAATAAGATAGGCAATGTACAAGCGTGTAAGTGGACTGTGTTAATAACAAGCCATCAGTAAATGCATTAATACATAAAATCTTTCTTTTGTTTTGACATGAATCACTTTTAACATGTTTCATGTTATTTCTTTTGTTACTCAAAAATTAAAAAGAAAGCAAAACAAAGACACTGAAATTAATAACAAAAAAGACCATGCTAAATATTGCAACTTTAAGGTCTTAGCCAGCTGCTAATTTCATTCTACCTTGTATCAAATGTTAGGCATAGCATCTGTAAGTGCTCCATAGGCTGTTTTCTCAACCACTTCCCCATAGAAACCGCTCTGCAGATTTTCATTGGTATGGGTAGTGTTTCTTCAGGCCCAGAAAGCCGGAAGGATCAGACCTGTTGTCTGCTCAAAAATGCCATTTGTTTTTTCATTTACAGGGACTAACTCATGAAAATACTAAGAGACGGAAGCATACCTCCATGCATTCCCTTCAGTTGTTCACTGCAGGCACAAAGGATAGAGTAGAGGTTGGGCATCTAGTGTCTTTTCCACATATCTCAGACACAGAGCTAAGAGATGTGATATTTTGTTTCCTACCCAAATGTCTCGGCCAACAGAGGAGGGAATGAATACGAGTTTAATATGCTTCAGGTCAAAGTTCAGCACAGAATCTTGTTCTTTGCTGACTAATACACACTGATCTCAGGGTACTCAGCTGTGTAAAACAGAAAGAAGAAATTAAATGTACAAAGTGTTACGTCTTTGTTCTTTGTTCTGGTACCTGCAATAATTTCTGAATTAATTTCAGTGTCTTTTTCACAGCATCATATTTCAGTTTGTTTCTGCACTTACCTTGAAATTAAGTGTTAACCAAATTACTTTTAAAGAAACAGGGAATTTTCATACAGTATTCCCTTCAAAATCCATTATAATTCACAGTTTGTTCTTCTCTGAAGACTATATATTAGTATTTACTTCTTTTTTCTGTGAACAAGCAGCAATGTTTTTAATAATCAACATACTTTTGTTTACATTTCAAAGCACAAAAATACACACAGTGACAGCCACAAAGTAACAATAACCTTATTCCAAGAGAGTGGCAGCCAACATTTTTTTCTTACTGTTAGAAGCAATACAAATTGCAGGTGTTTGTATTGACATTTGCTTAATATGAAAATATACTTCCAGGAAAATATGCACTATCTGGCATCTTTAGCAGTCATTTTTACCATTTTCTATCAGATTGTAAACATGTGGGTACAGGCAAAGAAAACATAACTGAAGTCATATTAGTAATCATTTAAAGATGGTTTTAAATGATGATGACATTCTTTCACATTTTCTAGAATAAGTTGTTCAGCAGAAAACTCAAACAGTACTCTTCACAGCGGGCTTCTCTCTGTTTCTATTTTCTTTATTCTTCCGCTCCCTGCACACCTTTTACACAGCCCCACGGCAGTGCTTCTTCACACCAATATGATGCGCCAAAATTCTCTCTTTGTTTTACAGCACAAAACCTGTCGTTCTGCTGCACAGCCTACTGCAGCCTGCTTGTTTCCCACATAGACTGAGATTCGGGTCTCGAATGATATCAAAAAGCAAAGCATTCCCACTCCAATGTCATACGAAGCACAAGATTTCAGATATATTTTTATGTGGAAAGCCAAAGTTGGCAGTTTACAGAAAGATTTTACTGTTATTTCAAAGAGTAAAGTGTTTTGAGTTTTCTACCCATTTTTTAAGTATTAGCCCATGTATTCTTATACTACAAGTGTATCTGTATGATCAGAATTGTAAGTACAATTCTTGGTAAACACAGAAATCTCTCTTTTCTTGTTTTCCTTTTTTTACGCTTTTGTTTATATATGTTTTTAGAAAGATTATCAAGTGAAAGATTACTGAAAAAAAAAAGCTACTGCCAATGATAACGGAAATTACATTGTGTTGTGAAGGACTGTCAGTTTGTCATTCTTTAATACTGTTAGTCATATGAACGTTTTGAGAAATGCTCATATTCATGGAACATTTAGGGTGAAAGCCAAAAAAATAAAATTAATAGTTTTCCTTTATTGTGTAGCTGGTCTAAGCCGAACTCCGAGAAATCCATACACATCTATTTATGTTAGGTATTTCTAATGCATCCTGCCTAGCCTCTCTAAAGTCACCTTCAGAGATTACAATATTTACCTTCTTCTCCTTTCTTCTTTTTCCCTTCTGGTACAAATTTTGTTTCTTTTTTTTTTTCCATGCAATACTGTGTGTTTTGGGTGAGCTTATCTGTGGTTAGGACATGGTAATGCTGTTACGATGCTGGAACTAATTTTTCTTACCTGCTGTGCAGCCACAGGGCTTGGAAAGACCTTCATGTTGGGGCCTAAGGCCTTAATAGGCCTGAATGGCCCTTTCCAGCCTCCTCTGGGGCCACCTCTGCCCAAGGGCCCAGGAGCCCCTTTTCAGGTGGGACCACAGCCTGCAGTCCCAGCCTGAGCTCCTGACCAGGGGAAGTGGAGAGCGAGGCACCGGGCTCTTCTCCATGGTAAGCAAAGTGTGGGAGTGGCACAGAGCTGTGCCAGGGGAGGTTCAGACTGGGCATTAGGAAAAATCTCTTTACCATAAGGGTGGTTAAACCCTGCAACGGGCTTCCTAGCAAAGTGGTTGATGCCCCATGCCTGTCAGTGTTCAAGAGGCATCTGGGTAATGCCCTCGATAATACCCTTTAACTTTTGGCTAGCCCTGAGGAGGTCAGGCAGTTGGACTTGATGATCTTTGTAGGTCCTTTCCAAATGAACTATTCCATTCGATTCCATTCCATTCGATTCGATTCCATTCCATTCTAAATATTTGGTAGCATAATACCAGCTCAGACTCAACATCAGCTGTCATGAAGCTACGTCACTTTCGTTTATTCTTTTTACTTGCTATTGCAGCAGTTCTCTTTCCTGTTTTAAAATATGGTACTATAGTCATTTCTTCTGTCTTTCTGTCTTATAAGCTGAACTTAAAAATGTCATGCCTCCAGATATAATTTATATTTCTGTAATCTTTGTTTAAAGTATTTATGTGCATTCTTTTTTCTCCTAGTCTTTTTCCACTACCAGATATGGCATTGCCCTTTTTCATGTTTAATTGGTATCTCTTCACTACTTTATACATATATGGCTGAAGATCCGGTGGCCATCTGAGTAACGGAAACAACGGTTGTACAGCAAATACATGTACAGTAGAGCAAGGAATTTATCTCATGTCTTTGAAGTCCTCCCAAATCTTGCATCATTTTTTTCTCCAATTATTTATACTGCCTATATTTCTACCAATGTAGCATTTTCTTTGCTAAAAGAAACTATGATGACATTATTACTTTTTTCTCTTGGCTGTACTTACCTCATCTTGATTTCTATACCTCACTCGAGTCTTTTCTGAAATTCCACATCCCTCTTGTATCCTAGTTCCTACCCTACTCCATGTACTATCTATCTTGCTGATCCCATTTGCCCTTACTGTTTATTTTCATACTCTTCGTGCTGTTTACACACTGTTACTTAAGCTCTAGCACTACTTCATTTTTTTAGCAAGAGAGCCAGACCCCAGGTATGTTTATATCACTCTCAAGCATCGCTATTTTTCCTCTGAAATGAGGCATGTTTATTTAGCAGTTCTTCTTTGCTGTCCTATCATGTACATTTTTTTCATAATTATATTTAATAAATATCACATACTGTAAGGAATCAAATAGAAATATTGCTTTTGATGCAATGATAAGTCACCCTCTGTTGTTTTCAGTTTGTACCTTCAGAGATACACACCAGTCAACCTCTCCTTCACAGAAACAACGGGTAAAAACAGATCTCCTTAGTGCTATTTCTCTTTTAAGATCCTTCTCCATAACAGACTTATAGCAGAATTTTTTCACAGAGACGGTGGTTTTTTTTGCAATAAACAGACCTCTATTAGATTGGGGGGAGGAGAAAATGTGGCTGATACACATGATTTGGAGATCTCAGTGCTCCTTCACAAGAATAGAGGCTGATAATGATGAAGGGACCTTTGAGAGACTCCAGAACTATATACACCTCTTATTTTATGTTAGTCTAATAAAAGTGTAGCTGCTTCTACAATTCAGCTGTCTAGTTTAGTTGGCAAGAACTATATTTTTCAATAAATCATTTTCAAGCTTCTTTTGATATCTGTTCCCTTGTGTCAATGATATGTTTCTGAAAAAGCAAAAGCAAAAAACTCTCCTAGGCAGTTTTTCAGTGGTAAGTACTAGACAAAATGGATCCCAAATGCTGTCATGCACTTAGAAGGAGTTGTAACTATATAGTGTGTTTACAGTAACAAAACTCCCAGTACTGTCTCAGGTAAGTAACATAGTACTTGAGGTGGAGCCTGGAGGCATGAGTTGTGTTCTCAATTGTTTGCTCTCCCTCTCTTTTGTGTGACTCGAGCATGTCACTCTGGCATGTTTCCCATCCTGTTCCTCATCTGCTTTGCTTGCAAGGTCTTCAGAGGACAAGATCTCTCTTATATGACAGTCCTACCAAAGTGCCAAAGTGAGGCATCGTTGTTATTTGAGAACTGTGTACTACAGTATTACTAAGTGGATAATAATAGGTAATTCATTGCTTGTGTACAAGATATGCTTATCACTTAGCAAATAGTACAAAATAAAACTTACAGCTGGCCAGCTGCCAACTTGTAATGCTTTCCCCCCCTCCCTGGTGGCTTCATTACAAAGTTTATAGTCTGTCCAAAGGGTAGCAATTGTGGTGACACTTGTGACATTTGTCACTGCTGCAAACTTCCTGCATTATTGATAGTCATAGAACTCAGGAGTGATGGGCATCTACCTGATGTTCTTTTGAATCTGGTATGGTTTTTCCTCCTAACTCTGGAATGAGAAGACTATAGTGACAGATGCTTTAATATACAATCAGATTTGCTTGGTTTGTACGCTTTTATCATGTGTGGTATCATACCTGGAAGTATGACCCAAGTGTAAGGATCAGACATGGACCACTTGATTAGCATACTTCAACCATGTATGTCTCTACCTGTATATAAAACACCTATCATATTATGTCCCTTCCAAGAGTATTGTAAGCCTTAGTAGATCATAAGCTTTCAAATTAAAAAAACTGTCATTATTGATAATTACTTTACTTGGTCTTGTAATGTCACTCATGTATTCCATTTCTGGAACTTCTGTTAAGTCTAAACGTAACTGACCCAAACTCATGACTTAGTAAATAACTTGATGGTCTAAAGAAGAGAATGTAGATACATGTATACAATATTTTATATTTAGAATAATATAAATATGCTCTCATCTCACTTGTCAGCTAAGTATGCATATACTTTTCACATGTAAGCTTTAATGTGTTAGGCATTTTGCTACTTCCTATGTGGGCCAAGGAGTACTTTCACATGTATTGCATGCCACATTCATTGCAAGCTAATGCATTATACAAAAAATTTTTTTTTTAAATGAAATATTTACATTTATTTGAAGGTTTAGTAACAGATATCCCAAATGGCTGCATTTTCTCATTTTTGCATTTTACAGTAACTGCTGTACTCACTATGTAATCTTTGGTGATTTTCCAATTAATTGCCAACCCATCTGACCACCTTTAAACAGTGTTTTATTTCTGGCTTATAAAAAATGTTAGCAGATATAAAAAAGATCATGGTAATGTTTTTGACTGCTTATGATCTGAAAATGCTATGCAGACATTAATTAAGTCACATAATGCTATTTATCACGCACTACTGTGATTGATGCAGGTACTCCATGGACAGTGTTTGTGTAAGCAATTCAAAGCACAGTCATAGAGATTCCCACAGCAGAGTTTCATTGGTAAAGTCCTCTTATTAATTAGTGGGAAATTTAACTCACAATATCAACAAAATGACACAGTAGCCAGAAAATTGTTGTAGAGAATAGCAGCCTGAAAAATATTAAATGCCACCAAAATTTGCTCATTTCATTGGGTCTTCATATGCTTTGTATTCATACAGACTTTACTGTATAGAGAGCGTAGAACTACTTTTCTCTCCAGAAAAAAGGAATTAGGATAAGGAAGTGTGTCTCGTGCTGCAGTGCCTTGCTGAAGAAAATAAGAATCACTGAAAAAAAGAGAAAATGTTATAAGACTTAGCTGTGCGGGCTCTATTTGGCAGAGTTTCCTTCTAGGCCCTAATCACAGGAATGAGTTTTGTTCTACATTGTTTGCATTTGCTTCTGAATGTCTGGAAATTTGCTCGTTAGGTGTTCAGGTGGAGGAAAAAGCTTCCTCAGGTGCAGAAAGAAGTAATGCTGTGCAGTCAGTGGAAAGGAACATTCAAACAATTACACACCCTACTGCTTCAAGTCATATTAAAACAATCTATAAGCTAATTCAATGCTAACACAATGTCTCATAAATGGTAAACGGGCCGGATGAACATCCTGGCAGAGCAGGCTGGATGAACACCCTTCCAAGTTAAGAAATACAGTATCATTGCATTGTTCAACAAGGTTTTAACCGCCTGTTCTGCATTTAAACCTGGTATATATAATCGGTGTTTATAGCACAGATTTGTTTCCAGAATGTGTCAAACAGTTCAGAAAAGATTATATTCTCCAGCACTTCATATAGTCTCCACAGTGGTCCTTTAATTTTTGTAAAATGTACATTTGGGGTGCTTGTGCCTAGTTCTAAATATAGTGCTTAGAAGAAAAACTAACTAGCAACTAAGATTCTGAAGTTAGATGATCTTTTACCTATCTTGATTTGAGTCCAAGATTTTCTAGTACAACCTGGCTAGGGAAAGATAACCAAAAGGATTAAAGTAGAGGTTTAAGCCAGTTCTGGGGGTTATAACCCCCCTCTCCAATGCACCACCACCCCTAGCTCCAACCACAATTTATAGCCAGTCCTGCGGGTGTGGTGTCAGACACAAAGAACTTTTGCTCGGACAGTGAATTTATAGCAGAAATATCTGGGTTATTTTAAAGCTCCCCTGGTCTTGTTTAAAATCATGTTCCTAGCTAGTTCTGGGTAACTAATTAATTTCCACTACAACACAAAACAAAACGGTACCACTATCATTAAATAGGGGAAAATCGTAAGGGACATTGAAGAAATATCATTGCTGAGGTGATTTACCCTGAGTCCTCAGTACAAACAGGTTGCAGCTCATAATAACATGGAATCCACACTCTGACCACACTGTCAATGTCTAGCCAGCTTAGGTAAACAGAGAAGAATCTAAATAAATGATAGAGGAATATGGTCTTTGAGAGTATAAGATATCTATCAATGCAGTGAAGACCCATAGCAGAATTGGAACCATTAGCCCAGGGACTAATAAAGCAGTGCAAGGTGTAGGAACTGAAATGAGATTGAGATTTAATGTGTTTAGTTTTTCTAAGGAAGGTATTCTTAATTTACTTTCTCTTTCCCCTCAAATTGCAAGCGCTCAGTTATGCGAACATTTTGAAGTCTTGTTTTTGAGTAAGAATATCTATGTTTGGAGACAAAAGATTGAAAAAGTGAACCCCGAGATCTCACATCAAAATAAACCAAGTTGTAGTCTCTTAATTTGGTAACGTTTAGGGCCCTAAAATATGATTTTGATTATTTGGCAATGGCTGTGGGATGTTGTACAATTGCCTGTTTTAGAAAAGGCTGCCTCAGAGTTTAGCAAGGGGCTAATACAAAGATCTATTAAAAGTAACAGCATGTAAATCAAATTACTGCAGACTCTACTAATATTTTCTCTTTATTTTTCATTTGATGGACTTCTGATTGACTGATTGCCTCATCTCCAAGTGCCCGTTTACAGCTTTAATCTCCTTTTCGTAATGTAACCATGCTACTGTGAGCAGAAATTGTTAAGTATCAGAGAGACAGAAGGATTGTTTTTATAACTGGCAGATCTTTAAACTGATCTTGGAATGTGAAAATCACACTGAGCTTTTTTTTGGTATGCCTCATGCCTTGTTATCTCTAATACTAGAACAGCCAAGATGTCCCATGAAGCATAGTTAAAAATGTGAGTACAGTTACTATTTCCACATACCTCAAACTAAATATTCTGCTACTGGAACTCATCTAGTTTTTCTGTTAATATACTGGTTAAATGCAACGTCTTCTTGTGACTGTCTTGATTCTTCAGGGTGAATGGGGAAGAGTAAGCATTACCAACTTTCTAACTTTTTTGTTGTTTCCTTTTTTTTCCATGAAGCAAAAATGTTGGCTCTAATCTTCAAAAAAGTTACCCATTTTATGAAAAAATTTTATGAAAAAAAAAACCAAGAGTATCACAGCAATTATCTTAAAGAACTGAGGGGACACTCTAAAATTTGAGGATGATGCTTAATGCAGCCTTGAAGGCTTGGCTATGAGTACCTGCCGGTCTTTCAATTGGAAATTCAGCTGGCTGCCTAGTCCTTGAGATACCTTTAAATTAATAAAAATTCCTAATACTTTTTTTCATAAATTTTCATAGTGTTTCTGTTTGATGAAAAAGTAAAGCAAAATAAAACTGTAGAGATGGAGTTAAACATGAGAATCATGAATGCTGGAAACCCAGGGAATACCAGTAAGGGATCTCCATGCAGATGGAACGAAAGCAACATCTTTCGAATCCTGGAATATCAGGAGCATCAGCTGCAATATTTATTACCTGGGATATATTGAAGAGAAGTACTTGGAATCATGCCAGTGGTATTACTTGCATGAAATTTATAGCCTCATCTTTGTAGAAATGGAGTGGCACTACAGATCTGAAAACCTGCACATCTAATAAATGAAATATTTAAAGATACAGTTGGAAGTATCTTTAAATATTAGAAGAAACTTCCTGCTTTTTCAGATTGCTGTCTGCAAGCCAAAGTTCATTTTTCTTTTTTTTTTTTTTTTTTTCCAAAATTATTTTAGGTCTGGAATGTATCTGGAAAAGTTAAGAAGAGACTGCCTAAAAAGACAAGGTGGTACGTACCATCTGTCAGGCATCCCCAAATGTTAATTACTTATCAGTAAGGTTTAAGATCAAAATGGAAATGAAAATGATCTTCAAAGAGTAACTGAAGAGTCATGGCTGTAATTCAGATCTGTGTATGTCTTGATCCTCTTTTGCTAACACTTCAGTCAAAGTATGATACTTCTTTTTACAGGCTATATATTTCAGCTACTACTCATCGGATAAAACTTTCAACAGCACTAAAGGGCAATGCCTATTGGGAATGAATATTACAGGAAATCTTATATTTACACGACAGAGATTGTAATTAGAGATGTTCAAACAGGCATTTTTTTCCTTGTTGGCACTATGTAAAAAGAAGCAACAGCTAATTTCTTCATATTTCATTGATATTGTTAAAACTACAGAATGGTTGGAATAGAAGAAAAGACAAACTATTAATCTGATTTTGAACCTATAGATCTGAAGTGTTGGATCCAAAGCAGCCCAGTAATTGTGGTTCTAAGTAACATCCAAAACTGAACAAAATATATTATTTTACCCTTAAGATATAGAAGAATTTTTTGTAATAACTTCTGTTCACTCAAGATTGTGCCCTGGGAGGAACAAAGACTGCACAAAAATATCTAATCTGCAGAGGTTTCTATGCTTTACAACGAAAAATTCCTGCACAGAGAATAATCTCTTGAACTTATTTACTTAGCCCTCAGGTAGAAGAGTTTATGCACACACAGAAAATCCAGATAGTGTCTTACACAGTCTTGTATATCTCACATGCAGCCTCTACTCACTACTCTAAAAATGAGTAACAGAGCTTCAAACTAGCTGTGTGCAGGCATGTCTCTGGAATGAGTGGAAGCTAAGTGTAGCTATAAAATGTTTCCCAAAAAGCCTAATGACATTTTATAATAGAAGAATGGAAATCCTAATGCTCAAATTTTCTTCGAAGAACTGTTTCTTTGTATCCTTTGCTCAGAAAAGGCAAACTGGCTGTTCAAAGCCCCTTGTTTTGCCTAGGAATGTTTTTGTTGTTACTGCCCCACAGTGGCTCATTGGAATATGTATGCAGGGCAGTTGTTTTTTTCTGCTTGAGCAGGCGTTTGAAGAGGGGGAGGGTTGCCAGGGAATCTTTTATTTTCACTCAGTCTGCCTTGCTAATGATCTACAGTTACAGGCAAATAGAGCTGTAATCCAAGATCACATTTTCTTTCAAGGTCTTATTAAAGAACAAATGTATTCCTCTTTTCAATGTATAGATTATATTTTCCACTTGTAAATAGTTCTTTAGATTGGATGTAATAGAAGGATTTAGTGGATAAAGGGAGGACTGATTCAGAGAACAGGCATTTCATTGAGTCCTAATAGTGACAGCGAATCCTGCAGGATGTCATGAATGGTAAAAACCTCAATGAGTGTAAATACACATCCGTGTGTGTAAATACTCTTTTTCACACACTGTTACTCTGTACATACTTTTCTTTAATATGTCTTATTCTGAGAACAAAATTGAAATGTATCTTACAATCTCAATAAATGTAGTTATGTATTGTATATTTAAGACATACATTTAACAATCAGGAACTCATTTTTAGGTTAGTGGTCTGATAGTTTTGCTAATATTTTGATTTGGCACAGCTAACACTTTGCACAATGGACCAAATTCTCCTGTGCACCGTGGCTTTGGACTGCTCTGCAAGTGTCATCCATCTTCCAAAGCAGCAAGGAGGCTTTGCTCACGCACATTCTCATGCCACTGCAACTCTTTGCTGTGACAGTAGGGAGTAAAAGCAAGGGTTAGCCTAGAATATTACAGTGCCAGTTTGACCTCTTGGCCCTCTTAGCAGTGAACACGGTACCTTAATTCCGTGTAGAGACACTGGCCCGTGTGCACACAGCCTCAGCATCATGGTAGTTTAAGAGCAAGTATCAAATTACTTTTTTCAATTATTTTCCTACCACTTCTTGCAGATTTGTGTTTAGATACACTTAGTTCAATAGTCAAATACATTTTCAAATTGAAATCAGATTAAAATAGGAAAAAGTACCCTGGAATGCATGACTGTTTTCAGTCAGCGAAGCAGGGAGACTGTTACAAAATTCTGAGTCACCCTTCATTCTGACCTTGATTTGCAATATATAATTTAGTGGATCTCACATCACATCAGATGTTCAATGGGTTAAAAAGACCAGTGAACTTAGCTGCCAGTACATATGTAGCTTACCTCTTTGTTTTCAGCTCAGCTTGTCAGCATATTAGTGATCTGTGTTCCATCTGCACATGGAGGGAGAAGTGTTTCTTTCTCATAGTACATAGACTAGCACGGCACTGTAGTTCCCTTTTCAGCTGAAGAATGTTTATGGGGCTGAGCATACTTCTGCTGTCATCCTAATTTTTCTACATTGTTACTGTACCAGCACAAAGTTCTTGAAATGTGTTGTTTAAAATGCTGGCTGCTCAGCAAATGATCTAGTGCACACAGCATTGTAATAATACAGAAATCTGCATGTTGAATTTCAATTATGCTTTAAAGCTTTTTAAGCAGAGTGCTTACACTTTCTTTTCAACATGCAATGAAGTGCTAGTTTGGTTTGTTTTTCATTTTGTTGTTTTGTTTTCTTTCTTTTTCTAGAAACATCAGCATAGCAGGGCACTGGAGAGCTTCCTTCTGTTTAAGTGATTGTTTACTTTAGCTCCTGTGCCCTCTGGAAAGCCTGCCTAGTGAGTGACCACATTATAAAAGAAACTCGCTCTGTTTTCCAATCAGTTAATGCATTATATCTCTCTCACGAAAGAGGAAATTAATTCTGTGAAATGCTTTGTACTTTCCAGTGTTTAAATAGCCGGTGCAGTAATGCATTTTGAGGTTGGTACAGAGTGGAAGGGTGCCCTATTACAAGATTTGTTTGCAGAAATTTGTCACTGGTGCGTGCAGGCAACATTTGATAGGGACTGACTGCTTAGATCATGAAATAAGAATCATTATTTACTACTTTGGACTGAGGCTTGCAACTCACTAGCAATTATCGGTTTTATTATGGGAAACATTTGGATGCCCCACTCCGCCAGGCTAGATTTCATTGTCATTCTCATAGGGCAAAAAGAACATCTTTCATAACTTTAATAAAATATAAAGGGGAAATAGTGCAAGGCTTGATTCAGCCATGATGGCAGGGGAGAGGGAGCAGAAAAGGATTTGTACTGTAGCAGAGCATTCTCATTGTCACAAAACGTGGTCACTGTGAATTTAACACTGGAATGCAGTATATAAGTTCTCACAGCCTAGGAAACTAAGACAATGCAGAGAACAACAAGTAAGGAGATAGGCTTCTATGCCATAATGCAGCAGTGTGCAGAAATACAGGCGTAGAGCCTAAAAATGATATAATCAGGTTAGTGTGGCTGAATATAATTGTATTAGCCCAGTTTGAAGGGCAGAACTAGTCTGCCCAGCTGCAAATTGTTTTGATGAAGCCATACGACTTCAGCGATCTCTGCACTCTACTGCACTGGTCTGTGTAGTAAGTCCATGATCTGTCAGAGCAAGGTGAAGTAAGTTAGGTTAGAATAACGGCATCATCCTCAGTAGTAAAATTACAGGCTGAGAAAGAAAAGCAGAGCTTTTTTAAAGTTGGAGGTTATTAAGGGATAAGCTAGAACAATTTGAGGTTTGAAAAAATGTAAAATAGAAGCTCATGTCCCTTCTGTAGGAGCTTACCTAATACTACATGGTTCTTCAAGCTGTTGGACTGAGGAACAATGAGAACAAAAGTTGTTGTTAACAGCATTCAAAGAGGAGAAAGAAGTCATAAACTCTGAATAACCACTTCAATAACCTTACTTACAGAGGGGTGCAGTTTAAACCCGACTGGTGCCTTACAAAACAAGGTAGGCTCAAAAAGAAGATAAAGCATATAAAAATCTTCTTGCAAATAGCTCTAAAAAAATAGGAAAACCATGAGTAGATGATAACCAAGAAGACAAGCAAGAGGTGGAGTAAAAAGTGAAAGAAGTGAGATTTTAACTTGCTCCTTGTGCAACATAAATTAAAAATGTGACTGCTACACTACAAAAAAGGTTGTAAGTACATTTCAGGGGCCCTGGTGACAGAATAAACCACTTTAGCCTTTTTTTTTTTTCCAGTTCAGTACAATGTCACTAAAGTCCCTTGACGTGAATAACTTTATAATCCACAGAAACTTGCAACACAAATTCTTGGTTTACACATGCATGCATTCTGCTTGTAGGAAACAAGAAAACCAAGAGTAAAATTTCAGATTTTTCATAAGTAATGAATCCAGCAGTAGCATTGAAACATTACAATAAACTTTTCAAATTTTGGAGGTAATGTGTTTAAAATGCTTTGCTTTATGAATCATGTTCTTCTAGAAATTTATATCAGAGGATTACTCAAAAAATTAAATTCAGTAAAAAAATTTCTTAGTTAGATCCAGATTAAGATCTGTATTTGTCATAAAATATTAATCCATTGCCTCAGCTATGGTGATGATAAAGGGGAAGGAACTGCACTTCCGTGCAATACCTGATGTTCACAAGACAGGATCTCAGAAATTTAAAAATAAATTGTGATAAAGCATCTTCTCACAGCCAGGAAGACAAACTCAATACAGAAATCATAACCCCAGTCACCAGAATTACGATTATCTCAATTTTTCAAGTAGAACTTGTCTTGTTGGTGTTAAAACAAGTGAGACAGAAAGAACTCCTTTTTGGTAGCAGCTAGTATTTGAGTTAAACTGACAGCAGAAGAACATCCTCTAAGCACACATAATGACTTAGACTTCACAAAAAAAGGGACTAGTCTACCCCACTAGCAGGTGGGCGAGAACAGAACGTGGTCTCCTGTATCCTGTGAATATCCTGAACCAGAGTTGCTTACAGCAAAAGGCCAAGAGGGCATCATCCCTCCTTTCTTGTATATACCATCGCACTTCTCGGTTTGTATTTCTGGAGAGGTTTCCATGCTATAAGTGCCAAAACAAGAGAAAAGCTTATGCTGACACTAAGCCCCGAAGAGGGGCGGAAATTCAAGATACAGCGTTATGTTCTCTGTTTCTTCACTTAGCATGCTAATTTTTGTTGATCCCATTCTCCAAGTATAACTCCCAGCAAAAGACTGTGTAAGAAGCCTAGGCTTAACTTTACCCTTTAGCTTTTTTTTTTTAATTGTTCCTTTTATCATAGGTAAAATTAAGTTCAGTAGTACCTTTCGGTGTTCTGTGCTATTCTAACAATGTAAAGCTGCTTGAAATTTGCTCACTGTTAAGCCAGATACAGTCTGTTTTTATCAGTTGAACGACGTAAAGTAGCTGGAGCTGGTTAATCTGATCTGAAGAATGTTTTCTTTTGAGGCACAACTCTGTTTTTGCATGCTTGTGTAATATGTACAAACATCTTTAAATGTATTATGATATTACATTTTTATTTTAAAATAATTAAGGTTAAGAAAAATATCTGTAAGCACATGGTACTTCTATGACTAGCTCCTACATGCTTCACCACTAAGAGAGAGGTTAAATGGATGGGAGCACATGAAGAAGACAATATCTGGCTAATTTGTGTTTGTCACTACTACACGTAGGTGTGTCTCTGGTTAGTGATTCATGTTTGAGAAAATGACTGGCAAATACCAGTCCAAGCTGCTGCAGGAAGTAGTGGATAGACAGGAGGATAGCAATTTCTCATGTATTACAGGGTTATAGAAGCAAGTTAATGTTAGGGTGCTATGAGTGCTGGAAAATAGTGATACAAATAGGCAAATATTTGTTTTTGTCTTATTCATAGGCAAATTCTAAAAACATTTCAGAAACCTGCTAAAATAACTGCAGAGGAAACGTAACACTAGTCTGAAAAACACTCAGCTTTGCTTTCATTTCATATTAGTCATTGTAAGAACTGTCTTTTGAGATACTGAAGGTATTATCATGGTTGACTGCGTTACACTTAAAACCCTCAGGGTAGCACTACACTTACCTGTGCATAACCTGCAATCAAATATGAAAAATAAATATTTAGGCACATTTTGGAATCCCTGAGGCCTTGTTTGAGAGGCTTATGCTGTCGACTTTAGTTTATATCATGTTTTAAATTTGGCAGATATATCAACAGCAGTGCATACTTTATTTTCAGTTCAGATAAAGCATTTTGTTTAACCATGGCTAGAATATGCCCTGAATTACGTAGCCGTACAGATTACAGGTTGAGTTTTTTTTCCTTCATAGACCAAAGAGAGACATTTCTAGTTCAGGTCTAATGCAGATCACAGCCTCCGCTCTTCATTTACAACACGTTACAAGCAAATGAATAGAAGCAGAAGCGGAGAAAGACTACAGTACTTCGCCTTTACCTTTAGTGTGCTGACCCATGGCCCAGCAGAAAATCATATCCTCTACAGAGATCTGCAGTCTATTTCTCTGTTTCACATACTGTAAGAATGCAGAGCTCATTGGGAATTGTAATACACAACAATATATAGTTAGTTAGACAGTGCCATAATGTGCATGCTCAAGTGGCAATCATAAATCTGGCATTTATTGCTGCCATGCCTGTGTGGTTTTGGATTAGGACACGACTGTCCACAGTGTAGCTGGAAACCTGGATACCTCTGACTTGCGTTGAAGGGTAACCCACATGAACTCAAGGGAGGTTTTACTGAGGTCAGTTTCTGCTCTTACTCTCCTCTCAC
Source organism: Chauna torquata (assembly GCA_013399475.1). NCBI lineage: Eukaryota > Metazoa > Chordata > Aves > Anseriformes > Anhimidae > Chauna > Chauna torquata. Next base: position 292,538 of record VXAL01002973.1, read on the forward strand.
ACCCACTAAGCCTGACACATAACAGACATTCCTGTTGTCAGAGCTGGATAAGATTTAGGCTTGATCTCATTTAAATTTTATCAGCATAGCTGTTGATCGGCTGTTGTTATTCATACATCTATCCTGATGCTAGAGTTATCTGTTTAACTGCTGTTGTACTGATGCCAGGGTATGCCAGTAGAAACGCTTTTATACCTATGTAATTGGATCTACACTAAAGCAATTGAAATAATGATAAAAGCAAAAGCTGGTGTTGTCTGTGCAGGGAATTTTATGAGCAGAAATGTATTGCTGTAAGCAGGGGTTCAGGCACACAAGTGACTACAACAGCAATGCATTAAAGCACAGTATCAGTTTATCCATGGCAACTACTACCTTTGAGGTCTAAACCACTGTAAATGCTGCACGAGAGTGTGTTCCAAAGTTTAAGCTAATGTGTTTTACCAGGCCTTTGCCGTGGGCAAAGGGCACTGACTTGGTCAGTTACTTAAGGTCAGCTGATGAATCTTGTTAAGCTTCAATAACTTGTGAGCAAGTTTGAGTTCCCTCTTTATATAGTTAAAGCAATTTAAGTCACTTTGTGGTAATGTTATGAAGAAAGAGCAGCTTTCTCCTAGTTTGCCTTGTCCTGCCCTTACATTTCTTCAAGGTGTACAAACAAAACCATGAAAAACATGACAGTGATTTCTTTTTGGTAGCTGTCTTTTCTACAAATAGAAAGTAAAGAATACAAATACCAAAATTTCCCACTGTCAAAAAGCCAAAAAAAGTGGTCATGATAGCAAAAGTAACTTAAATACAGGTGCTGTGAATAATTAGAGTAATAATTACAAATCCTAGCTACCTGGAGTTAGGTAGAGGTTGTCTTACTGAGTTATGTATTTGAAGTTATTAACAATGATGATGATAATGAAGATGATGATAAATATTTATGGATTATTTTCAACTTCAATTGATAAATATGAAATTTGGAACTGAAGAAGTGGCAATTTTTCATGGTTGTGCCCAATATCCATTGTTGGGCTGGAAATAGAGCCCATCCTTTGCCTTTTCAGACAACTAAATTATTCTTCCTCTCAAATTATGAGCATTTATAGTATATATATATATATATAGCTATATATTATGAGATCCTACTACATCAAATTGAATCAAATTATGTTCCATTATTAATATATAGCCAATATCATAAATATAATTTAAATTATAAATATTCTGAGCTATTTACTCTGAGATTTATCAAACTCGACAGTATGACACTAAGGATTTCCTTGGTTCATGGGCTTAATTTGTAGAAGAATCAAAATATCTTTAGAAATTTTAATGACATCATTTGTGATAATAACCTGAAAGATGTAGTCTTGAAAACTCACTCATTCCTAAATCCATTTCATCAAGAATGTTTAAAGACATTAAAATGTCTTTAACGAGAAGCGCAGAGTCCTGCACCTGGGAAGGAACCACCCCAGCACCAGGACATGCTGGAGGCCACCTGGCTGGAAAGCAGCTCTGCAGAAAAGGCCCTGGGAGTCCTGGTGGACACCAAGTTGAACATGAGCAGCAATGGGCCCTTGCTGCTAAGAAGGCTAATGGTATTCCTGGCTGCATGAGGCAAAGTATTGCCAGCAGGTCAGGGGGGGTGATCCTTGCCCTCTGCTCAGCATTGGTGAGTCCGCACCTGGAGTCCTGTGTCCAGCTCTGGGCCCCCCAACACGAGAGAGCTGGACGTACTGGAGAGAGTCACATGGAGGGCTGCCAAGCTGATCAAGGGCCTGGAGCACCTCTGCCATGAGGAGAGGCTGAGAGAGCTGGGACTGTTCAGCTTGGAGAAGAGGACGCTCAGGGGGATCTTATCAATGTGTTCAAATACCTGGAGGGAGGGTGCAAAGAAGATGGAGCCAGGCTCTTTTCCGTAGTGCCCAGCGCCAGGACAAGAGGCAGCGGGCATGAACTGGAGGACAGGAGGTCCCTCCGACCACCGGGAAGCACCTGTGTGCGCTGCGGGTGCCGCAGCCCTGGCACAGGCTGCCCAGCGAGGCTGCGGGGCCAGCTCCCCAGAGAGCTTCCGCCGGGGCCCAGAGGGCCTTCCCGCCCCAGCCGGCCGGCGGTTCTGTTATTCTGGGAAATGGTTCCAGAGAACACAGCTAAGAATACGAGAAAAAGTTCGGCAACAAATAATGCAAATTACAAGCAAAATGTTTTTCTCTCGGGATGTATACTTTAAATGCAGAAAGATTAATTGGACTTGTATCATATGTGGGATTAACATTTAAAACTGATCCAGTCCACTGAGCAAAAATACAGGAGGCTGAGAGAGGTTCTAGCACAGGCTTTGCCAGTCACTTGGTGTCTAATTGTCCAACAACTTCGAACATCACTGATGATTTATCCTGGCGCTCTGTAGACCCGTTTTTATTTCCTAGCTAATTTTCAGAGAAAGTTTATGAAATTGGGGTGATTAAGTGCTCAGGGTGAAACTAGGTGCTCAAGCTTTGCAGTGTGTACTGATACAGCTAAAGTGACAAAACCTAAAGATCTTTGATTAAGATCAGTTTAAAAATAGTTTGAGTTCAGAGAAATCCCTTTTGCACCAGATCAACTGCTAGGGCTTTTATTGCCATGATTATGTCCGTTAAAAAAAAATCAGAGCCATAAATGCCATAGTGGTACAGCTCATTACACGTATTTTTGAACTCTATACCTAAGACACTTAACAAAATGTCACCTGTATATTTTTTGTCTCGTGTTCTTTTCAAATAATGGGCATAAGTAGCTGTCTTTTGAAAGCAAGCTGTGCTTCAGTATTATGTACCACAAGTACAGAGTTGTTTGTTTCTTTAAATTGCATTTATTATTAGACTCCAGAAAGGAGTACACACTAATTTCACTGAATGAGTGCTAATTTAAGACCTTAAGGCTATATTGGTAGCTGCTAGTTATCAAAAAGAATAATCACGTGTTAAGAAAAACAAACAGTAGTTTATTGTTGTCTTACTATAAATCAAATGCATTATCTACAAACTGTCACTGTATAGATCAGCACATTGTTTCATTTTACTCAAAAATTACTAGGATTAAGGACAAGAACATTTTTTTTCCTTCTAATTCTTTAGTTCTGAGAAATTCTGTGAACCTACAATTTGGCTTCAACATGGGAATTATCTAGGACAGCAAAAATTCCTTTTTTTTTTTCCCCAATGAGCACTTTCTTCCTTTGGCAACAGCAGCGCTATATAAAACTTAGAGTAATTTTCTTCTGCGAGATGGAAATCTACATTTTAAACGTAAAAGCAAAGGAGGCCTAGGCAAAGCTTAATTAAACAAAGGCACTGAAGTTTTGCTAAAAACAATGATCAGTACACTTTTAACTGATTTGTATTGATGTTTGATTTTTCTTTTGCTATTTGTTCTACAATTCCTGTGAGTATATTATCAGCGCTGCATCTGTGTTTTTAGTACTAACTGAGAAATATGTTGATTTAAAGCCTTGTGTGGAACGTTAGTCTTGCTGGTTTGTTGTGGTTGTTTGTTAAGCAAGATCAAGAAGGTGGCTTCTGAGGGTAAAACAGTTTCATTAATAATCAGTAACTAGGCAGTGAAATTATGGTGATTAAAATTATCTGGTATTTTTTCTTCTAAATATTATCCAAAAACCTTTTTTAATTTTTTAATTGTAAACCTATTGGAGATCCTGAAGGAGTATCATTGCCTATGACTCCCTCTAGTGATTCTGCTATGGGAAGTGCAGCCATCTGCAGATAACAGCCGTATGAAGTCACCCCAAATTCTTCACTAAGTTCTTCACATCTAAAATAAAGTTTTTCATAATGGCAATCAAATTCTCAATAAATTAAATTGGTTTTATAAGCAGTGGAATAAAGTATTATAGAACATACACTGTTTGGGGAAATTCATATTTTGCAGCAAATAAACAGTTTCATGTGCAAGGAGTCTTTCTTCCTACTACTTAATGGAAAACTCTGATAAGCCAATAGAAATAGAAGCTTATATGTAAAAATGAATACTGCTAGTGCATTCCTAGCTTGATATTGTTAAAGGCACTTGATTTTCAAAAAAAGATGAATGTCCTTTGTGGGATAATTGGGAAAATTCAATACAAAATTCCACACTTACTGCGTCATTTTTTATATTGCTTTTTGCATCAGTTTGTGACACAGTAAGACAGAATGTCGTAATATGACCAACGTCCAGCCACTTCACTGGGTGTAGCTGTAACTGTACATTGTCACTATCATTAAGATTTTAGAGTCTTCTCTCCAGTTCAGATACTTGCTATCCATTACTATCAGTTGCTGGCATTTTAACACTATCTAAAAAAGCTTTTACAAGCATGTCATCAATTTTCACAAGCATTTTAACACTGTGTGAGTTTTATTAACTTCAAATATTATATTTTTTCCATATATAGGTAAACTTTGGCACAGAGAAAGCTAACATTTCTGTTTGCCACAACTGTATATCACGTGGTTCAACTTTTATGGGTATTTCAGTGAAGTACTAAGAACAGATGAAGTTTTCATGAAAAAAAAAAATACAAAAATGCAACTTCAGATTTTATTTGACAAAAATACTTTTTCAGCAGGTAGATTTAGTGCCCACACCTAATAGCCAAGATTGACATGGTAGACCGTAATGTCCTATGAGGTCATCAAAAATGGCATAAATCCAGGTAAGAATGACACATTAGTCTATACTGAATCCTTAGTTTTCTTATCAATAAACCACTTTGTGCTCTTGTTTTGAAAGGCAAGTCTGGTATGTTGCATAATCCTGTGAAAAACTTAATGAGAAACATTTTGTTATAGAAATTGAAGGAAAGGAATCCATATCCCAATGGCATGCATTTCTGCATAACTCTTTCTTCCAAAACAATCTCAGGGATTTTCAAAATGAACAACCTCACTCACTACTATAATACAGCAATCTTTGGAATGGGAATTACTAACCACTTTGTAGCAGCACACAGCAAAAAGTATTTATACCCATTCTGTACTATTATTGTGCCCCTGCATCAGTTTTTTATTCAGAAAGTCCTATCTTGTAATGACTTACGTTTCGTGAATAAAGGTTTTTATTTGGTCCAGGTTAGGGTTCTGTTCTTGGAAACTGTTTTGCAAAACAGTTCCTCTGTTCCCTAGCACATGAAGGATTAAATGCTTCAAGGTTAGGTTCAAAGGATATTGAGACTATGGACACAAATTCCATCGTTTCTTTCCCAGGACCTATTATAAAAACAGATATTGATGAACATTTCTGAGATTCATATTACAGAGTGTGAAAAGCCAGGGCACATCATTCCCTGCAAATTACGCATCAGAAGACAAAGTAATACAGTGCGTACACCTCTCTCCTACTTACAGAACTACGAACTTCAGAAATCTTTTGTTTTCAATGAAGGTTCATCAAATCACTATCTCATTAACAGACTTTTTCTAACTACTCAAAGATTCTGCTTATTGGAAGAGTCTCCTTTCATTTTCGTACTTTGGATATTAATTTGAAAGGAGGCCAAATTCTATTGTTGCTGGTGTTACTGGACTTCTTTGGTGATAATTATGGCCACATAATAACATTGCTTATGTATGGTGTGGACATGCCTTACCTATCCTGTGGGAACTTACTCACCTGATACAGAATGTATCTTTTGAAACAATAAGGCTGCTGTAGTTTCTGATTCCAAAAAGTGCTGTGTACTTTGTTTCTCAGTTTTACCCTGACTACAGCATAGACGTAGTGAGTCCGTCTGTGGAATCAGTGTAGCAGTTCCTATTGTACTGCATCAAAAAAGGTTGGCCAGTTTTGGTTCCTTGGAGGTTTTCAGCACTATCACAGTCTGTTGGGTGGTGGGTAGAAGGCAGCAGTCCTGCAGAAACTCAGCTGTAAACCTGCAGTAGTGTAGAGTTTATAGATATACTACAGTGTTTTACACTTGTTCTATGAATCATTTTCCTTCCTTTTATTTATTTATTTACTATCCTGAAGGGAAGAAACCAGCTTACTTTCATAATGCTTGGTATTCCATACATGCTAATTTCAGTCAGCAAAATAAAATTAAAAAACAAAACCCAAACCAAACAAACATAAATACAGTGAAACAGCCCAGTGCACTCTGAGCTTAGTACAGATTCCAATTTGATTTAGATGAGGTCCTCAGTCTCCTGAATTCATGTACCTCAAGGAAACTTTGGAAGTCTCATTTTTGGAAAGGAACTCTCTTCAATATTATATGGCCGCCAATACCATTATTGTGGTATTAAAGTGATGCCAAAAAGGATGCCTAACAAAATCCGCTTACTAAAGATAAATGCTTTTCCCTTTTGTGAAGTACAGTGTACTTAACAGCTTAAGAAGTCCAGGTCTGATAAAGATTTAAAAGCACTTTATTTTAACAGGCCTTTGCTCCCTCAGCAAGACAATACAAATAAATCCAGCACACTAGGCATGTAAGATATGCGTGCAATCAGTGACGTTTCTGAATGTGAAAAGTTTGAGCTATATCAAGCATTATGTTTATAAATTTTTTATTCAAACATAATTTGTGCAATATTTAAAATATATCTATTAGTGAAGTATTACTTTTCAACTTTAATAAGGATCTGACAGGCACAGAAATTAAATGACTTGACAAATGGCAGGTTGAAGAGAGTACCTTGGCAGAAAAGACAGATGGGTCTTCCACAATCCAGATTAGTATCTGATTTACCCAACTCATGTTGTTCTCCAGCTACAGGTGATGTAGAAAGGCATTATAACCTCTAGAAGGAGCAAAGGAAGGAACTGCATTAATCCTATTACTTGTCAGGTTAAAATGGCCAGGTGTCTGTTTGAAACACTCTTGACAACTCTTTCCTTACCATCTCACAAAACTCTCCTGTTACAATGGTGGGGCTTTTCTTCAACATCTTTGTTACTAGCTAAGGATAATTAATTTATGTTTTATAATTGATGTGATATATAGCTGAATCAAGAATACTTTATAAAAAGTTCAACTGAAATCTTCAGTTTACATGCAAAGTGTGTCTCAGTAGCATCCTAGAACTGCATCTCTTGATGGGTAGGTTAGGTCTCATAAAACTGTTTCTCTGCCCATAAGCAACAGGAACACGTACCCGGACAGGTGTCTGCCTGCTTCATCATGGTCCTGCATTGCCACAGGGAGACAAATCCGTTACCTTACATGACTACTTCCATCGCTGTTCTCTGGAATAAACAGCTCATTTCTGTACTCATGGTCATAAATTCAAAATCTCAATCATGACTCTAGATGATTATTCTTTAATTGCACACACAACTCAGCTGAGAGGAGAATAAAGAAGAAATATTTAAGACCAATATTTGAAGCCCTGTAATATTAAATAGCATTTAATTGTGTTTATATGTTAAAATGGTTAAACAAGCCACTAAAGTAAGGAAAAAAGAAAGCCACCCATGATGTGACTTTTCATAACCCTAAGTAAAATATCCTGAAGTTATTTGGAAATAAATTAAGGTTTTTTTGTTTGTTTGTTTTCCTTTTATAGGAAATCACTTGTAAATACATTAACTCCTAAGGGAATTTATATTTATAATAGCAGGTAACAGAATAGCCTTTTAGTACTTTTTGTTTTGAATATTTGAATAGATATGCAATCCTGTTAGTGTGGATCATTCTGAAATTTATTGCTTTCCAGTACAAGCTAATTTAAAAGAATGAAAAAAATATTGTTTATTCTAGCATTTTACATGTCTAGACTGCTGCTTAAACACAAGCTGTGCTGTAAAGTACTGCAAAAGACACAATATATTTCAGTTTTTCTCGTTTGTTTCTATTTTGCAAGACGTAAATCCCCAAACACCCTTAAAGATGCAGGGAACAACACAGAGTAACACTCGTTAAGTTTGTAAAGTTAATTTAAATGAACAGTTTCAGCAGGTTTTTATTAATAAATAATTTCTTGTTATCAAGGACAAATATTTATTATACAAGAGGTATTCAGGAGTTCCTAAGGTAAAGACTCAGTTTAGTTTTTGTCTTACTTAAGTCAGCTTAAAATAGCACCTGTACTGTCACTGTCATAGCTGCTGACCGACACTCATGTAATCAGGCAGGGAACTGGGTTCACAAACTCCTGCTTGTGCACCAGCCTCCATTCTGAATCTTTCTAGCCTCTTGTCTTGCACTCCCATTCCAAAGGCATGCCCTTTCAGTATGGGTGCGTGAACTCTCAAAATGTTCGGTATAAAAATTAAGGATTTTATACATTATTCATGACATTTAAAAAACATCACCACTTGACAACTGAGATAATAAAGTTAGTGTGTTCCACCTCCTGCCATTAGGGGCTGGACTTTCAAAGTTCCATTTTGTAGTCATTCTGGCAACAGCCCTGCAAGCCAGTAGCCACCCCTGGTGCCCGGCTCTAGCTCAGACAGGTATGTATTTGGAAATCATGACCCTACTCAGAGTGATACAGTCTGAACGTCCTACATATTATCAATAGGTGTGTAATGTCTCCACTCTTGGCATGAAAGGAATAGATACCATACACTCACATGACAATTGTTCGTCTAGATTTGAGGCTGTAGTTTTCTATGTCTGATGTTTCTAATTAATACTGTATTCATATGATAATGGGTAGCAGTATTTTCAGTGGCGTAAAAACATGATTGCAGCAGAATGTTTTATAGCAGATATGCTCTAACTCCTCTGAAGTTAGGTTTTCAGCTAGCTTGCATTTTGGACATTTATGAATCTCGGTGGAAAAAAGGTGATTTGTCAGGTTCTTGGCAAAAATAGTATTCCTAAAAATATTTTAGAAAAGTTGTTTGGCCATCTTAAATTAAAGATCATTGCAAAGGCAGGGACTCTAAAGAACCACTGTATTCCAGTGGAACCACTAAAGGGAGGTTGTGATGAGGAGGGGGTCGGCCTCTTCTTCCAGATAGCTAATGATAGGACTCGAGGTAACGGCCACAAGTTGCGCACGGGGAGATTTAGATTAGATATCAGGAAAAACTTTTTCTCTCAGAGAGTGGTCAGGCACTGGAACGGCCTGACCAGGGAGGGGGTAGAGTCACCGACCCTCGCGGTGTTCAAGAAGCGCCTGGACAAGGTGCTACAAGATATGGTTTAGTAGCTTAGTGGGTAGTATTGGTGATAGGATGACGGTTGGACTAGATGATCTTGAAGGTTCTTTCCAACCTTGTGATTCTGTGATTCTGTGATTCAATGTGAAGTCCAGATACAGTATCAGCTGGCATTTATGAAGCATGGTGCAACCTAGACAAATGTTGCTCCTACAAAAGGTAGAACTAGGGAATATCCATTATCGAAAAGCAGGCGTAAAAACAGTGGTGGTGCTTAAGGATCCCAAGTGAGATGTATTTTACATTTCCAGTAAATGGGGATGAGGGAAAAAGAAGGAAACTATTGTTCAAATAAGTATATGGAGAATAACTTGGGATTGAGGCAAAATCCTATTAAAAGATGTAGTAAAATGTAGTTACAGTTTGTTTTCTGAGTTTTTCTGTTGCTCTGACAAGAAAAATGAAACAAAGCAAAACTACACAAGGCCTTCAGCAGAAAAAGACCTCCAGCTTTGTCTGTCACTCATGTAAAAGTATCTCCTTTCTGTTGCGTACACCACTCCCCACATCCACCCCATTCCCAGTGATCAGGGGAAGGCTCGTGTCTCTTACTTTCTTGCATAGAGACATAAAAGTGAATTATAGTCTTTCCTGGGGACTGTCATGTGCAGTGTGGCCTCTCCATGACTTATCTGAGTGACCAAAGGAAGGCTGCTCAAGCTATATATTTTGTATGACCTTTGCAAAAATGCTGAGAATTTGTCCTATAGCCTGTGCATTTTTATTAAGAGGTTATTCCACAACAGCTCTAAAGACAGTATTTGTATAATATCTATGAGACTTTTCCCCTTTTGAGAAGTTTACAAAAAGTCAGTGTCTGTGGGAAGAGAAACCATAGAAATAGCAGTCAGGGAAAGGTGGGGAGAGCTCCCCTGTTCTGCAGGGCAGCTGCATGCAAGCCAGCCGGCACCGAAGCAGCAGGGACCGGGTATGATATGAATTGCCTGAGATCAGCCACAGCACATGGCAGCGTCCTGCCCAACAACAGAAAGAGAAGAATCAGCTGAAGTTACGGTATGGAAGCCATATTCCGGGGAGTTTTTCTCTAAAGTGCAAGTCTTAGAAAGGAAGCAAGCTTGACCTTCACAGTATGCAAAACTTTGGCTCTGGTCCTAGCTCTTTTCACATGTGAATAGTTCCTGTGGGGCCTCTTCGTGTGCTTAGAGTAACAAACAATTTCACGATTTAGACCTTGATCTGAATCAAGGATAGCAGCAATACTTTCTGATATGAAAAAATATTTTTCTTCTTAGTAAAGTGATGCATTTGCTACATGGACATAGTTAATCTGGCTCTTCATTTTTGTGATGGTCCTGTTCTGGTTTGTAAAGGGGTTTTGCCCTTTTCGGGGGTACCAGTTCGCTTCCCGGTTCGGTTAAATAAGCCATCAACTTCTTCAACTTTTTTTTTTTTTAAGTGAAATAACAATATTCACTTAATTTGACTTTTGGCTGTGTATTTCAAACGGTTCAAACAGAATGGCTGGGTCCATCGCAGCTTATCCTTGACCACCGCTTTGAAAAGCAAGCCGGGACGTCCACCAACGTGCTGTTTGCTTTCCCTTCTGGAGTGGCTGGTGCTGTTGCAGCTGATTGCTCTTGCACAGGACAAACCATCATGTAGGTCATTACGTCTCCTGGTAATATTCAAACTTCTTTCAGGAAAACTTTTTTTTTTAGTAATAATCCTTTTTTTAATGTAATCCGAGGAAAGGGGGACAAGTGTCCAGATAATGTTACTTGACTCTTTTTAGGTGGAAAACTGTCGTCTGTTAGAATATGGCCTTGGCTACTGCAGAAACCCACTGTAACGTCAGCTAAGTGAAACAGGTATTGCAAGGACTGACATCCAGTCGTGATCCATGTGCCATCAATGTGATGTAAACCAAACACGCATAGTGGCACACCGCTGTGGTATTTTGTCCTTCTGTTGTTGTTTACGTGTGCTTTATTTCACGTTTTATTTTTAAAAAGCCAGAACTGTTGATAAGTAAGTGTATCTGAGTTGCAGGCATTATCCTCAGCGTTGCGCTGCACTGCAGCTGGGACGCTACCTCTCTGTGGGAAGTGTTCTCTTTGTGCGTAACGAGGCACCTCTGCTGCATGTGTGTACATGGGACCGAAAAAATGAAGTGACAGCTTATTTCACTAAATTCATAGAATTTAGCACCCACTATAGGAAAACACAATGGGCGTTTGGTCAAACTGAGGCGACTGAAACAACGGCATGGAAATGTAACCTAAAGGAAAAGGCATTGCATCTGTTCTGTAGTATTTTAGCATGGTTAATGGCAGTGCAATTGCTCATTCTGGGTCCATATTCAAAGAATCTCATTGAATATATGAGTTAACAGGTAAAAATGGATACAGCTCACTGAATGACTGGGGATTTTTACAAGCTGCTTTTAGAACTCTCATCCTCTTTCTCGTATACCTTTTTTTTTTTTTCTCAGATAAATTGTGGTGTTTAAACTACATTTAGCTATAAAAGTGAGACATTACCTACATCCTGCTGTAGTGAAAAAGGTAAATCAAAGCTTTCACATACATTTTCAAACTATTTTTAAAGGACACAGGCAAAATGTTATGCTATTAGGGTAAGTGCAAGTTCTTTTCTTGTTCATCAGAAGAGTCTCAAACTGTCTCCTCGCCCAACAGCAAAGTACAGAGAAAATGCTAAATTATTTACCAATAATTACTGTGTTTGCCAAGACGTGCCTACTGCAGACATCTGGCAAAATACTGCAAATAATTCAAGATACTCAAATTATTAAAATCAACACCGCAAATTAACTATTTATTACAACGTGTTTTCACGCTAGCAATCTTAAACGGCCGAACTCACCGACGCAGTCCCACTTCGCAGCCCCCGCTCCTGCCCACAAAACAACTCGGCGAGGGCCGGGCTCCCTCCCCGAGGCGCGGTCAGCGCCTGCCCTGCGCCTGCCGGGACCGCGGAGCTCCGCGCCCCTCCGCGGGGCCCGCCCCCGCCGGGCAGCGCTGCCCGGTCTCG
>VXAL01002974.1:0-14440 GCA_013399475.1 Chauna torquata
TTTATATATATAAAATCTTAATCATACCAAACCTGATGTAGATATCAAGCATCAAAAGTGACTCCCGTGGTGGATTCAGCTAACAGATTTTGCAGAAAGCTTTTTTTTTGTGTGGTTGTTTATTGGAAGAAACTTAAAAACTCTGAACGCCTTTTCATCTGTGCCTGTTTTTCCTCGCGGCTGTCCAGTCTCTCCCACTGGGTTAAACTGGAGAGTCGTTTCGTTCTGGTGCACGCGTTACTGCTGAAATGCAGCTCCTGGCAAGTGAATAAATGCGGCCTCGCCTTTCCTTGATGCTGCTCTGGGCAGCCGAGATGCTGAGGGGCTTGTCTGCGTTAATTCCACACCCGGAGGCGCAGCTGTGAGCCTTCCCTCAGAGGTCTGCTTGGTTTTCTTCTCGGGTTTTCCGTGTTCTTCCAGGTGCGCCTTCAGGTTGGACAAAACCCTGCAGTTGGCCTCTTCCTGGCAAAGGGGGGGTTTTGTCGCTTTTTACCGCGTTTCCCTTTCAGACCAGAGCCTGTGCTTTTGTCCCTGCCGGTGGCTCGTTCTTTCCGTGTTCCCGTTTTCCGCCAGCTGAGATTCTTTAGCAGGCAGTATGTCCTCTCTGAGTTCTGAATTGCTGACCCTGCCGATGAGAAGCAGCGTTTTTTGCTTTTACCTCTGCGTAGGCTGCAGTGGGGAAGCTTTTGGGATCTGCTTTCCAGCTGGCGAAGTACAGTTCGGAGTGATGTGGTGGTCTGGTGCTGTACAGCTAGTGAGGCTGTGACGCCTCCGGAGGATTTCTGTTGAGATACTTGTGCCGAAAACACGGCGTTTTGAGATTAATTTTCCTGAGACTATGGAAAAGCCCATGTGGGGTACAGAAAGGGATCGGTATGCAGGATTTAAAAAAAAAAAATTACTCTTTTTCTGGCCGAGAGCATTTGGATTGTGATACAAGTAGGTGCAAACGCCTGTATGGTGCGCGGGGATGTTACTCCGGCTGCTGACTGTTCTCTCCTTGCTGTGCAGCTCCTTCAGATTCGAGTCTTTCGAATCGTACGACTCGAGGTCTTCGATGAACGACCGCGACATGTACCGATCCGGCTACGACTACGGGGACGTCGGAGCCGATCGCAACGATTCCTTCGGGAGCCAGTTTGACAGCCGCAGGGATCAGTCTCGCAACCGGGGCAACAACTACGGCCTCATCCGAGGACGGGGTCAAAATCGCGTGCAGAACCGGGGGCGTCTGAACGCTTTCAATCGCTCTGACCACTTCATGCCCTCCTCGAGCTCGGAGCGCCTCTCTGCTCGCTGGAACGAGTTGAACTACATGGGTGGGCGCGGGATGGGTGGTGCCGGCCCCAACAGGCTCCCCTCTCTCTTCTCCCAAGCCCTGGTCCCCGACTACGGCGACTACGGAGATTATGGAGATTACGGAGATTACGGTGACTACGGGGATTATGGTGATTATGGTGACTACGGAGACTATGGTGACTACGGAGACTACGACTACGGCATGATGGGGATGTCGGGCATGGGAATGGGACGGTACGGGAATATGCCGTACGGAATGGGGCGGCAACGAAACAGAGACAGAATGGGCACGGTGCCCTGGCACATGAACACGCTCGCGGTAAGTTGTCGCCGTCGTGGTTTTTGCCGTGAAAGCGCAGGCAGCTTGCTTTCGCGCCTGCGGTCAGCCTCAGGTTGGCTTGGCTGTTAGTCCGTGGAGCCGTGGTCTGGAGGAGCTCCGCTCTTAACTCGCGTCGCTTCCGCTGCTGGATAATTCCGGTCTTCCCGGATCGGGCAGCGTCACCGAGCCTTGCACGCACCCGTGTTTCTCTGCACGTGAGGCAAAGCCTCTGGGTCCTCACCCCTTCCAGAACCCGCTCAGGAGGGCGGTGGGACCCGTAACAGATTTGTTCAGCCTTGCTTTAAGTGCGGCAGCAAATCCTTTCGTAGCTAGGTAAAAGTCTGCAGGGCCAAGCGGATTTAACAGTGTCTTAGGACCTGTAGCAGATGGGCGGAACGCTTTAATTTGTGGGGCCGAGTGGATTTAAGAGTCTTAGGACCTGTAGCAGATGCTTTAATTTGTGGAGCTGATTGATACGACTGATTTCTTCCAACTGTAGCCCAAGAGGAGAGGTTTCCGAAACCGTTCAGGAGGGCGATCAGACAGTGAGGGAGGACGCAAGCGAAAGCAGTCCCAAAGCGGAGATGAGCCAGACAGCAAACAGGCAAAGACTGACAGCGAGGGCGACGACACCGAGAACGGTACGAGCTGAATCTTGGCCGCTTATCCCCACGTGTTTTTAAGCGCTTTATCTTTCAGCTGACTGATGGCGGTTACGTTTCCAAGCTGTCGTGTTCTTTAGTCGCTAGCATTGCTGTTGTCGTAGTACGCTTGCAGGTGCCACCTTGTGCCCAGGCTTTATGGCCTAGAACGAAATTTAATGCCCGAGGTGAGCATGGGTGCAGGGACAGAGTTCGCAGCACAGACCGAGAGGCAAGGAGAAACCGGAGCAATCAGCTGTCTTTGCCGGGGTTTTGAGCCGTTGCCGCAGTACTCGGCGGCTCGCTGGACACCAGCAGGGCCCATTGGAGTGTTAAGTGGGAGAGGAAATTCCTCAACACCAGCTAAATGCTTTTTCTTGTGTGCAGCAGATGAGGGCGAAGGAGAGGAAAAATCAGGAGATGAAGCTGACAAAGGTGTAAGTAACTTTTTTTTTCTTTTTTTATCAGTCTTTGTGGCAAACGCGGGGGCACTCGCGCTCTAGCAGCTTGCTCTTCTGACCATGCTGAAGGCAGAACTCTTAAAATCACCTAGAACCAGTGTTCTGAGCCCGTTTATTCTGAAAGTACTTGTGCTCGTTCCTCATGATTCCCCGTGCCCTTCAGCAAGGATTACTGGCACGTTTATCTGCGCTGAGGTGCCTGTGGCAAGGTCCTGAATGCCCCGTAGTGGGGAGGTTCGCATCCTGCACCTGTACTGCTTCTGGCGGTGCTGGGGGGGCTCGTTAGGCCTGACTTCCAATTAGTGATTGGTTTCTTTGCTCCTCGGTTTGTTCCCCGGGTTGGGTGGGGGTCACTGCCGTTGGTCTCGCCTGGCTCGTGACTGCGTGTCACCGTCGGGAAGGCGTTCCTCAGACGGTGACTCAACCGTGGAGTATTTAAATTTCGATAGTGAGAAGCGATACTTCGGCAGTGAGGTGTAACCGGACGTACAAAGCGACGAGGTGGTGGTCATAGGCGTTGACGCTTCATTCCCTCGTGACCTGATCCTTCACCTTGCTGCTGACTGGGTGGACAGCGAAGCTTCCAGATCGCATTAAATGCCGACGGCGTCCTTTTGTGTTTCTTGTTTTCCAGGAGAATGGGAATTGCGGTGATTTTTGCCGAGGAAGGTAGGGGTGGCTCCCCCACCGTGCTCCAGGTTGCCGCCTGCTTCGCCTTCAGGCGCTACCTAGAGTTTGGTTTTCTGTCAAAAGCTGATGCGGCTCCCGCTGTGACGTTACACGAGCGGTCCGGGGCTCTGGTAGGCACGCGGCTGCTCGCCGTGGCACGCGAATGCCGCGCTGGTTCGCGGGGACTTGCTGCGACGGTTTCGTTTCTTCCCGGCTTCTCCGTGAAGATGGCTTCTGCCTCTGCAAATGGGTAGGGAGAGGGGAAGCGTGGGCCGTAGCGTTAGTTCATCGTCGCTTGGAGGACGGTGGAGAGGAAGCGCGCGTCTTTGCTGCAGGGCAGAGCAAAACTGTCAGAAACGAAACCGCTTTCAGCGGAGGCTTCAGTCGCCGGGCTAAGCCCTGTTCTTTTCCAAGCGGGTGGGAATATATGAAAGCACATTAGAACAGTAATTTTAAAAACAAGCTGGTCTAAAGCGGCTGAAACCGCTTCTGCTGGTTTGGGATTGTGGTTTTTTGGTAAAGAGACATCAGCCCGAAACATGCCGCGCCTTCTGCGCTGGAGGGGCTTGCAGAAGCCACGTGGATGAGCGACGTTGGCACTGCTGGGTTATTCTCAGGACTGGAACCGGGGTGTCGTCGGATGTTAAAGTTCTCGTTTAAGCCTCCCTCTGATGGCTGGGTTTTGACTGGGCCTGGTCTCCGTGCTCCTTCCCCTGAAGGTGTTGCGGGTGGATTATTACCTGAATCTGTCCTGCGAGGCTGATAGACCTCTGACCCAGTACTCGTAGCTTCCTGCCCTAAAATGCTGCAGAGATTAGGTCGGCTGAGTCTCTTGGTCTTGGCTGCTTTCCTGACAATTCCTGAGGTTATTGGGAAGGCGACGTAATAAGCGTATCTGAAACTGTTACAAGGAAGCAGAGCTGCAACCTGAGCGCTACATCCGGGCTTTTGTTGCTCAACCTTCTTAAGTAGCTTTGCAGCCTCGTGAAAAATAGGGGATTGGGGGAAAAAATGAGAATGCAGGGAGAAAGAATCGGTTTTGCCCGAAAGTGAGGTGGAGGGATGTCTTGGCAGCGTGCCTGTATGGCGCTGTAAAAATCATGACTCTTGGTGACCGCGCTTTCCAGGAAGGGCATGTCCCGTCGCTGCCGCCAAAGACTTGAGTTGCTCTGGGAACTTGAGGGAGCTGGAGGAGAGGAGGGTTTGGGTTTTACGGTAACTGCTGGAGACCAGAAGTTACAACTTCTGAAGCTGAGAGTAAAGAGGAAGCGCAGGAACTTGGTCCCTCAGCTGGTGAAGTGTGCGACGGTGAGCTCTTACACGGCA
Organism: Chauna torquata; assembly: GCA_013399475.1. Classification (NCBI taxonomy): domain Eukaryota; kingdom Metazoa; phylum Chordata; class Aves; order Anseriformes; family Anhimidae; genus Chauna; species Chauna torquata. Next base: position 4,716 of record VXAL01002974.1, read on the forward strand.
ACTCTGAGATATTTTCTTTCCTTTTTTTTCCTTCCCCTTAGCATCTGGAGATGGCTGCGAAGACGATGATGAAGAGGTGAAAAAGAAGAGGGAGAAGCAGCGGCGAAGAGATAGGATGCGTGATCGTGCTATGGACAGGTACGAAGAGCGATAAGCCGGTCCGTTCCCAGCCTTTCCTGGTGCTTGGTCGTTGTAATATTTACCTGGGGTGTTCCTCCGTAAGAAATCTGGCTGAGGATCATGTTTTGGGGCTGTGCATTCTGATTCCAGCAGTTCTTTTTTTCCTTCTCCCCCCTTTTGTATGTCTTACAACTGTTCTAAGACGAGGAGGATTCTGTGCTGTTTAATACATGGTTCAGTGCAGAGTTATTAATTCGAAGGGTGTATTTAAGCGGCTGTATCAGCAGCCTTGCTATCGAAGTACTACCCGAAGTTATCTAAAGACAGATTGACCAGCTAAGGTGGCACCTGTGTTTCTGTAGCTCAGGGCTTTTCCAAACCGGGGAGAGCATTTTTATATTTGTTTAATCTGTGGTTTCAGTTTGTCCGTCTGTTTTTAAACTTGTGTGGGGTTTCGCGTCCGCTCCTGTGGCGAAACGTCCTGTTTTAGGGAAAAGTAGATGCTGTTTAATGGGTGTAGGTTGTACAGTGAGTACAAAGGAGTCCCGCAAAGTAGAATCGTGTGGTGTAGCGTTTTGAAAAAAACTTAAGAGGTAGAAAACTACAGTAGGGGCAATCGCAGTCGTCGTCATCTCGATGTTCTCGCTAAAAGTTCAGCTCATTCCTCGCTTGTGGTGCAATTGCTCCGTTTAGGATCCAGTTCGCCTGTTCCGTGTGCAAGTTCCGCAGTTTTGAGGAAGACGAGATCCAGAAACACCTACAGAGCAAGTTTCACAAAGAGACCTTGCGATACATCGGTACCAAACTCCCAGATAAAACAGTCGAGTTCCTGCAGGTACGTGCGTAGCCCGGCGTTAGCACGGCTCCTCTGCGACTTCTCTGCGTCAGTGCTGGGATATTGGGGATTTCCAGGCTTGTGTGGGGAGTGGAAGGGGTTCTGAAAGGGTTAACCCCTGCCTGGGTGGCTCAGGTCACCGCTCCTTAACGCGTCACCCGGTGACATCGCTTTGCATGATGCAATTTCTCGTGGGTTGGCCTGCTGGGAGGGAAAGCCAGTTCTGTGAATTTAAACGGAAGGGCCGGAAGCTAAAGCTCCGGAGATTCTTTGCCATGTGCACAGCTGGAGCTGAGGAAGGAGTGAGAGGTTCGGACTGGGGCGTTTCACCCCCTGGGCACGACGCGTGTTTGCCGTCTGGGGTCTGAGTGGCATTGTTGTCTCCCGCGGGGGACTCCGAACGTCTGAAGCTGGTGGTGGTAACGGCGCAGGCTTCTGAGAGGCGCCGAGTTGGGCTCTGGTTTGGATCTTCTTTTGGTGGAAGTGACAGGGGACGGGGAGGGGAGGGGAAGACACCCGGCTCGCCCTGTTAATTCACCAGCTGTGGTCTTCCTCGCGGCCTGTTTGCAGAAATGTCGTTTCCCTCTTGAGCTGCTTGGAATCTTGGCGTGTCGTGCGGAGGATTGCGAGCTTTTTCCCCTTTCTCTAGGAGTACATCGTCAATAGGAATAAGAAAATTGAGAAGCGTCGCCAGGAGCTGACTGAGAAAGAGGGCACAAAGCAGAAGCCGGATCCTTTTAAGGGTAAGAGCCTGTCCCGTGTCCAGAGACCAGGCGTTGATGCGTCGGCACGTAAGGACCTGTGGTGCTTCTGGGCTTGCCTGGGCAGAGAGGGGTGAGCACAGCCCCCGAGGTTCCGTGTCTGTTACCGGTCGGTGACAGCAGGCAGCTCACGCTTCAGGCAGGCCCTCGGATTGCCCCGGTGCGGCTGTTTCCGTTAGAAAAAGGCTGCCTTGCTCCCATCTTCTGCCAGCTGAGGAGAGGGGGAATCCCAAAACCGTGGGGCTCACCGGTAGCACGGAACAGCGTGGCCGCAGCTGGTAGCAGGGCAGTGTCCGCTGCGAGGTGGAAAAACTGCTGAAGCTCCTGCTTACCCCAGCCTACAAAGTTAACCGCCGGCGCTTTTGAGGACTTCTGCATCTTGCAAGGTTGCAACCAAAGAAATATTACTTCCGGAGGGGCTCTGCCCTTTGCATTTGTGCCGCTGTACCTTGTCAGGTTCTGGATGTCTTGTTGTCCACCTTGTGGAATAAGTCCTCTTGGTGGCGGTCCATCCGTTCCGCGGTTTCTCAAGCAGCAGATTCGTGAGGCTCGTGCAAGGGTAGGCACCAAAAGGAGGTGAACAGTGGAAAAACTCAAAAGGCTTGTTAGGTTTGTGGCTGTTAATGCGGCTGGACCCTGCGTCCACCTTCAACGCTACGAGAAAACAGTGAGGTTGGTCTCGTGTGGGCTTGGGCAAAAAGCGTGATGGGGAGAAAATCCTGACCAGTGCGTCCGTCCTCAGTGTACAGAACTGTGCTGAGTCGGGGACGTTGGCCCTGGAGTGGTAAATGGAGTTTAAGCCACAGATGGGCTACAAAATGGGCAGAAAAGCCGGGCAAAGGTAGAGAGAAGGAACGAACCCAAAGCTGGGGGAGGCTGGAGCTGTCCGTTCCCCTGTCATGACTTTATGAAATAGTCCTGGAGAGGCAGGCTGGTTTCGAGTAGGACTCAGGAAAATGGGGTTCGGTGCCTGGCTTTGCTCAGGTGAGTCAACTGCTTCGTACCTTGGGCCCGTACCGCGCGCTCTCTTCCTCCTACACGTGGGTACCGCATCGGTGCGGTCTGTTCTGGAGCAGAATAACTCTCGTCCTTGCCTGAGAGTAACGGATGTGATTTTGTCTCCAGAGGGAAGGCAGAAACGGGAAGGAATACGGGTGCTGAATGAGCACGTTGTGACCCTGACGTGGGGCCGGCGGGTGGAAAGGCGCCTGCTACGTTACCCAGCAGAGCACCGTGTCGGTTTTGAATTGTGGCTGACGTCCTGTCGTTGCCGTAGGTATTGGCCAGGAACACTTCTTCAAGAAGATTGAGGCGGCTCACTGCATGGCTTGTGACATGTTAATCCCTGCGCAGAACCACCTTCTCCAGAGGCACCTGCGATCTGCCGATCACAACAGAAACCGCAGAGTAAGCAACAGCACCCGCTTCTGTTTGCCTCCGAACCGGCGCGTTTAATCTTTGCCGAGAGCCTAGGAGGGAACATCCTCCTGGGCTGGAGGTTTATTTGCAGCCTTGGCTTTATTTGCGTCGCAGCTTCTAAAAACCTCGCGTGGTCTCAGATCGCACCGTGAGGTGAGCGACTGAGCAGGGAACTGCGCAGGGTTTGTTCTTCTGTAGGGAAATCAGCGGGGGGGACGTGGGGAGGTGATACTGAAAGGGAGGTCTGGCTTTTCCTTTTGCGCCGTGGGGTTCTCGGGGTACGTCGGTGATTTTGTGCAGCTCGAACCGCCAGTGGGAAGCGAGGCTGCCGTGGGAGAACGTCGCCTGGATCAGAAGCGGTGCCTAGGGTTCACGCAGCCCAAACGGGCCCAGAAACGCGGCTTCGCGCAAATACCCGATGGCCTTTTCTGTCTCCTTGGGGTCAGAGTGATTGAAGTCCAGGCATGCTGTATAAATGCGCACGCTGAATGTTCCTTCTCTCTAAACTTGCAGCGCTTGCTAGAATTCTGACTTAAAGTTGCCTTTGAGGGCGCTTGAGGAATTCAGATACAGGACAATCGATGTCTAAATGGGCGCAGGCTGTGGAGGGGCTTTAGAAGTGGGATGGGTTAGGCCAGCCCCAGGCTGAAGAGAGGCAGTGGGAGCGCAACGCTGGTAAAACAAAGAGAAGGAAGCAGCTTTTTTTTGTTGGTTTTTTTTCCTTTATAGGATAAAGTACAGATCCTGACTGTCCAACTGTAGCTGCGTTGGGTGTTGGGAGAAGATGTTACGAGCTTAGCAAAACAAACCGCCCGCTCTGGGAGATGTTCTGGCGGAGTTCAGCTGCTGCCAGCGACCTGCTGGGGCATCGCACCAGCTCCTGGGGGTTTTGACGCAGGAGTTAACCGCTCCGGGGCGGCGGTGGAGCTGCCTTAGCTGCTGAAAATCTGGGGGGGTTGCCGCTGTCTCTCGATGCGAGTGCAGGTCGAGACAGAGCGAGCTTCGGTCAGAACTGCGAGTCCCTCAGGGTAGTCTTCATCTCCTCCCTCTTAAAACGTTTGCCGTACGCGTCGGCCGGGCTCTGTGCTCAGGGTGAACGGATGCTCAGGGGGATGTTCCAGCTGACGCATGGTTTTCTCTAGGGCTTGTGTTAGCGGGAGGGGCGCAGGTGCTCCCCTGCGCTTGCGCCTGCTCCTTGTGACGTTCCTGAGGAGCTGGCTGGAATCGGAGACGGGGTTTTCCGAGCCCTGCCGAGGAGGAAGGAATTTAATATCTTGAGCCAAAATCCTCTTGCGAACTCTTCCCCCTTTGGACTGGCCCAGTGACGCTGACGTCTGGTTCCTTTCCAGATGGCTGCGGAACAGTTCAAGAAGACCAGCTTGCACGTCGCCAAGAGCGTCCTGAATAACAAACACATCGTAAAGATGCTGGAGAAGTACCTCAAGGTGAGTGAGCGGGAGAGTCAGCAGCTCGTGCGGAGGTCCCGGAGCAGTGGGGGACAGGCGCCGCGGTGGTCCCGAGTGCTGGAGCAGCACGGAGCGCAGAGCCGCGTATCGCTGTGTGTGCTGCATGTTGGTCACAGGACACCCTGCTGCAGGCGATGGGGAGAAGCGTAGGTTCCACTCCGCTGCCTCGTATCTGTAGTCTAAACCTTGGGTCTGGTTTCTTTTCTCTGTAGGCGGTTTACAACTTCTCGTGTTTTTAACTTGCAGACTGTACCTACTGTAATTCCCAGGCGCATGTAGATCAGTTATGAAACCGTCCAAACAGAAACGTAATCAAAGAGACAAAAATAGGAGGAAAAAAAAAAAAAAAGGAACTCCAGTGCCCTAAAGCCACCCCTCAAGCAGTGGCCTGGGGACCAAGCTCACCCCGGTGCAGCGTGAGCTGAGTAGCCACCAGTTGAGTCCAGGCCGGACTGGAGTTGGACGCGGACGGCTCCTGTGCCACCCGCCGACCCCGCGCTGCACTGGGGTGAATCTTGCCCTGTGTAAAGAGCTGGGCTCTGCAGCGCTCCCGGCAGCTCAACCGAGTGACAGAGCGTCCAACTGCTGTGAGCCGAAACAGCCTGGCTCGCCCCCTCCTCTTCCCTTGAGGTCCGAGCTGGGAAGTGGCAGAGCGCGCCCCAGCCCATCTTCAGAGCCGAGATGGAGCGCGAGGAGAGGTCAGGGCCGGCACCAGGTAGGGTCCGCTAGGTCCAGAGCAGCACTTGGAAGTGCAGAAGGAAGCCGGAAGCCAGTGCAGTCTTCAGAGCGTGGGGGTAACGTGTTCCATGCGGAAGTGCCGCTGAGCGCGCGGGCGGCCGCGTGCCGCCCCCCCCCGCCCCGTTGTCCCGGCGGCCTCCGGGGGTGCGCCCGTGCAGAGCGCATTGCAGCAATGCGGTCTGGAGGTGGCGTGGGTTACGGGCGAGGTCCGCATCCGAGAGGAAAGGTCGCAACCTCCTGGCCACGCGAAGATGAAACGAAGCGCTTTTGGCTACTGCTGCTCCCTGGGAGGCCAGGAGCAGCCCAGGATCCGACAGGAGCCCTGTCTGCAAAGCTGGCCGACAGGGCAGGCAGACCCCCCCACGCGGGGGAGCAGATGTTTCCCCTGTCCCGCCGGCATCACTTTGGTCTTACCCGGACTGAGCCTCTGCCAGCTAGCTCTCATCATGCCCAGTCTCTGCTAGCCTCTAGCAAAACTGCGACTCCACCCTCTGGGTCCAGTGAAAGAGACTTTGAGCTGAGAGTTGTCAGCGTACGATGGCGCTGCAGCCAAGTGATGAGGCTGTCTCCCCTAACGGCCTCTCATACACGTTGAACAGGAGGGTGACATAAAACCCTGCGGTACCCCACCCGAGAGAGCCCTCGGGGCAGACGAGCGTTTGCCCGGTGCTACCCTCTGGGATCTCTCAGAGGAAAGAACGGAACCACTCAAGTGCAACTCCGTCTACCCCTGCCAGGGTCCGCAGGCACGTCAACAACACCTCATGATCAACGGTATCAAAGGCTGCCGGCAGATCTAAATGAATCAGCACGGGCACCTGACCTTTGTCCATCGGCAGGAGGAGATCTTCGACCCATCCCAGCACGGTCTCCGTACCATTCCCAGGTGCAAAACCAGACTGAAAGGGGTGGAGGAAATCTGAGGATTCCAGGTAATGCCCGAGCTGCCTCGCCAAAACATTCTCGGCAACCTTCCCTGAGAAAGGAAGGCCGGAGACAGGGCGATAATTGACAAGACTGTCAGCATCAAGAGATGGTTTCTTGAACGCGGGCCTAACGATTCCTCCTCTGAGGGACGCTGGGCGCCTCGCCCTTCCGCAGGGAGGCCGCGACAGTCTCCACCAATAGTGGACTTCATATCCCCCGTAGCTTTTACCGGCGATAACGGACATGGGTCCAGATCGCGAGGTATAGCCTGAAGTTTTCCCCCATATCCTCCAGAACCTCGGTAGGTAAGACCAGCTGGCTGAACCTCGGCCAGAGAAGATTAACGTTGCGTTTGTCCTCCACCTGCATGGATCTGCTCGTGTGGAGGCAGCCAATCTGGTCTGAACCTCTGATCGATCCGGTCTGTGAGGCAGAGAACCCGAGAGGCGTTGGGACTTAGCGAGCGGGGACGGCCTGGCTTTACCGGGCTGGCCGCTGTTGGCGTGCCTCCGCTTTTCGGGACGTGGCAGGCGCTGTGCTGGAGCCGGAGAGGTCGCTCTCCCGGCCTCCATCACAGCCACGGCGGGGAGAGTTGAGAAACTCGTCGTCAACGGTCGATCAGATTTCAGGCGAGGTTTCTGCCGCTGGCATGCTGCCCGCCTCCCTTCACATTTCATCTGTTGCAGGCCATCCACCCGCATACCTTGGTGACCTGTGAGGAAGGGAGAGGGAGTTTAGAAGCACGGTTTGTCCCGGATTGTGGCACAGTGTGGCGCCTACTCTCCGGCAGGGCCAGCGCTAGGGCACAGCACCCACTGACCGTACAGTGCTCACCCACACCTAACCCCGAAACACAAGCAGAGAGCCAAACAAAACGGTCCCTGCCCCGATGGGAGCAGTGCTAGGATCTGATGTCGGCCTGAATAAAGGTAACGAGGTCAAAAAATAAATAAAATAAAAATTAAAAAACCGACCCCGAGGTGCTTGGTCTCCTCGTAGTGCGGGAGAGAGTGAGAGCCACGTTCGGGGGCCGCCAGGGCTGCGTGCACGTGAGGTTAACGTTAGCGACGCGGCTTCAGGCAGCTGGACTCCTTGATCTCCAGCGAAGGGCGAGAGGAAGGCCGCGAGTCGCTGATCTTCCCACACCTCTCCCACCGAGTGGGAGTCCCGTGCCCTCCAACCCAGCTGGGACCGGACAGAGGTTGAGGAATCGCTTTTTAAATCGTCTCAGTGAGCCGAGTTCCTCCCAGCTGAGAGCAGAGCCGATGCCCCGGCTCGCTCTCCGGGTGCTGCAGCACACACGGTTCTTAGAGTAGGACCCGGCCCTGGTGCCCGCGCGCTCTTCCCGCTCCTTCAAGATGTGGGATCCGAGCACTCTCCCGGGGCGCTTCTCTTGCTGAAAGTTCAGCAGCTTTGGGGCTTGACGCGCTGGATTTCCACGATTGAGAATCTTCCGTTTTTCCAATCGGTTTCAGTTGCGAACCTCTGCGTTTCACGGCCGAGGTTGCCGCCGCCTCACTGCAGCCCAGTGACTGTTCCCTCTTCCTCTCTCTCTTCCCCAGGGCGAAGATCCCTTCACAGACGAAATCGCTGACCAGGATGTGGATGAAGGAGAAGCCCTGGAAGGCGGAGATGGCGGTGGGGACGGAGCAAACGAAAACACCGCTGCAGAGGCTGCCCAGGCCCAGGAAGGAGGAGCTGGGGACGCGGGTGAAGCTGCGGACGCGGCTCCAGCAGCAGAAGAGACGGAAGGGCCTTCTGAAGAGCTGTCGAAAACCGAGGAATTTCTTAAACATGTGGGGGAGCAAGATCAGCACCCCAAACAGCTGCTGATGCCCCCGTTTCTGCAAGATGATGACCAGCTCGACGCGGAGGACGCGGCGGAGGACGCGACGGAGGTGGCAGCGCCTTCGGAAGCGGCGGCGCCTTCGGAAGCAGCAGCTGAGGCAGACTCCGAGGAGCTGCCTTCGGTTCCAGAACCGCCCCAGGAGCCAGCAGCTTCCCTTGAAAATAAAACTGAGGGCTGGGCAGCTAAAGAGGATGACGAGGAGGAGCAGAAGGAGAAGGAAGAAGACAGCGTGAGCGAGGTGGCTCCGGCTGCATGCAGCGAGCAGGAGGAAGAAGAGGAAGAGGAGGAGGAAGAGGCTCCACCAGCCGCTGCTGAGCCACAGCAAGAATGACTCCGAAAGGTTGTGTGAAGGTGATTGTCCCACGCCCTTGTATAATCCACGGTTCTGATTTTCTTTTCTTTTTCTTCCTTTTCCTGTCTTACCGTGTGCGGCCCTGAGCGTGTGCTGCCAGAAGCGTGGTTTTGGTTTTGTTCACAGGGAGGGAGCCGGCTGCTCTGTGGTGGGAGCAGGCGCGTGCTCGACTGTCTTGTTCTGTAGATTTGCTTAGTTCTGCTCTCTCCGTACTTTGTTTTAGGTCGAAGACTGCAGGAAGCTGTACATTCCCTGAGAGACACTTGAGAGGCAGCACCACCTTTTTCTTTCTTTCTTTTTTTTTTTTTTTGAATTTTAGAATTGAAAAGCTGGGTTTGCAGAATAAAACCGTGATTAAATCCTGGCAGCTGTTTCGGTTTTTAAGCACAGCAATAAAGCTGTCTCATTTCTGGTGCGACAGAGACATGGCCGTTAATGATCTCCCAGCCTGGTAATACGTAGAATTGTCATACTGAGGGGCACTGGGAGGCTACAGAGGGGTTTAGACCGCACTGGGGGATACTGGGAGGCTCTAGGCTGAACTGGGCAGCTCTGGGAGGGCGCTGGGTCTCTCTAGCCGGCACTGTGCTGGCAGTGTTGTGCTGGGGCCGCTGGCGGTGCTGGAGAAGCAGAGAACACAGCAGGAGCGGCACAGCCACCTCCCACCGCAAACCCATGGTGCTCCTAGCCCCTGAAAGGGGATTATGCCGGTGAGGGGAGCGTGTGTGTTCCCTCCCGTTGTCCCCAGGGGGAGGGAAGGGTCTGGGCTCCCCGCAGGACCAAGGAACCCGGGGCCTGGGGTAGCAGGGGTGGGCTGGTTCCTTCCACAGCCAAGCGGTGGTGCACGAATGCGACTCAGGCTTCTTCCTTCTGCAGCGGCAACGCGTGCTGGGACGGCAGCGCTGGGCGCAGGACCTCTCCCTCCGTTCCCGGCACTGGAAAACAAGGATGCGGAAAAGAAATCGGTGGAGCCAGGGGAAAAAAAAAATGACTCGGGAACCGTACCCGAGCTGGCCAGAGGGACGCTCAGGAGCGGAGCAGGCTTGCAGAACTCCAGCACGCTTGTGGCTGGGGCATCCCCAGCTTCTCCCAGAGACCCAGCCTCGTGTCCCCGGGCAGGGGGACGGCAGCCGTTAGCCCCAGTGGGGCAGAGATCTGCTCTGGCTGCTCCCAGTGAGGGGCACCGTTAGTTGGTTGCAGCAGGCTTAATTAAGAGACGACGGCTGCGAGGTGGGGTGGTGGTTTCACCCAGCTGAGC
>VXAL01002976.1:0-20960 GCA_013399475.1 Chauna torquata
TCATCCAGTCCAACCTTTAACTGAGCACTGTCAGGTCCACCATGTAATGTTTATGTATTGACTTGATATTTACCCTGCTAAATAGAATTCACCCCATTAAACAGAATCAATTTCTCTGGATCCAGAGTGAAGGTTTCCATTAGAGCTTCCCATCACACTATCCATCTACTCGAAGGCAGAAAAATGCTATGAGATGTCAGTTCTTACATGTTCTCTTCAAGGAGACCCATGACTGGCTTTCTAAGCAATAATGTTTTGTTTAGCTAATGAATAAAGCTTACTCTAGATAGATTGCAATTGCAGTATCAGCTTCTCTGTATTTTATACAACAGGATAATTGACCATTTATTCTATGGATAACCAGAAAATGCTTGACAGTAATAATAATTGGAGCAAACACAAAAGAATTCTGAATGCTGTAGTCTAAAAAATACATTACTTCATCAGAAGGGTGATTTCCAATCTCAGCGTATACATACCATTCCTATTTGAATGCTTTCTTAGCATTAAGTTGGTAGTGCTTCACATTTAGAAGTGTTGTGCAGACTTCAACCAATCAATCAGTTTTCTTATAATATTTTATCCTATTCAGCGGTGTCAGGTTTATCTTATTGTAAACTACTATAAATGTCAATCTGAAGATGCAGACTGCCCTTTTGGATGCTTAATGCAGTTTGTTACATTTAAATAGCGACTGAATTGAACGCTTTTGCAGCTATAGTTACATTCCTGTCATCATGTTTTCAGAAACACTGGATTTTTATCACAAATAGTTTTGTAACAGCATTCGGTGGTATGACAATGGGTGACAAAGTAAAAACTGATGTTTATGTACAGTAAGATGTAAGAAAATGATCATTTACAGCACAAGGATATCTACCTTTGCAGTATTTCCCATACGTAAAATAGGGTATGCTGCAAATACCTCTACCATTTTAACTCCTGTGGCAGTAAATGCCTCCTGACATCTTTGCGTCCTATTGATTTCCACAATTCTGCTCACAAAGGAATTGGTCAAAGACACAAATATCCAACCAAACTCAGAATTTGGCCTTGTATGATTTTTTCTTAGTGTTTCAGAAACAAAATGCTACATTTTAACCTCAGATATATAGCTTATCTCTTCAGCTACCATAAATGATTATAATTCTACCAGTTTCCACAAAATTACAATGTACCCTCACTGGGAAGTAAAATCTTTGGGAAAGCCTATATTCAAGGATAGATTTTAATGACTGTTTCCTAAGATATCCAAATGGATATATTTTGTTCAAGTCATCTGAGGGATGAGCAGGCCAAAATGCTATCCTTCCAGCTCAGTTTAGGAAGTAAAAAGAGATCATTATCCAGCTTGATGTTTTAAAGGCAGTGAGAGTCTTGGTCAGCAGCTTTGATTCCAGCGTCTCTTCTAAATCTGCTGAAATCCACATCTGGCCTACATGCTGGTGGTAGCATGTAGATCATGCAGGAGATGAAAAGTACTGTGAGAGTTCTCCCTCCATCACTATTAATCACTTCTACAATTTTCATGTCATGATTTATTTGAGAAGGGATAGTGGGGATGTTTGTGTGGATCATAGAGATTAAAATGTATGGAATCCCTTAAGCTAGGTGCAAGAGATGTGATTTCCCTTGAAAAGCAGCAAGCTTTTGCTGAGAAAGTCAACATGAAAATGAAAGCTGCTAGCATACCATTATAAACATTATCAGAACGGCTCTGATAAAAAGTAGAAGAAGCCAGACAGAACAATGAAAGTAAAGAGAGAGAGAGAAAAAAAAAGCTTGACTGTCATTGACTAGCCTTCCCCCACTGCCCGTTAATGACATTACTCTAAACTACTTGGGCTTGTGAATAAATCAGCTTAGCTACACACCATGCCAAATTCTTGAGACTATTTAATCTTGTTTTGGTTCCATGTTATAATTGTTATAATCTTCCTGTATTCTGCTTTTCATTTACTTAGTTGTTAATAATACATTATACTCCAGATGTTAGAAATGCAACTAGCTTAAAAAATTTTCTAATAATTTTGTTTTCTGTGCTGTTCCTTTCAGTAATTACGAGCATGGTATAAAGAACTGCAAATAACTTCATAGTTATGACAGACCTTAGGTAGCTAGCTAACTAGATATGTAAATCTAGAGCTCAGTTATGGTCCAGTCCCCTAGCTTGTTTGAATGGGGATAGCATTGGAACAATTCTGACTCAAATCCATGTAAGAATCATTCCCCAGTCATATGGATTTTTGCCAGAACACAATTTCTGTCAGCAAAGTCAGTTTTTATTGTCCACTCATCTCAAAATGAAGAGAGAGTATTTTTAAAATATATTTTTCATAAGTTTTCTCAAAATTTCCTGAACAAAGGAATGTTTGGTGACCGTTCCAAAAGCTGCTGTAAAAATAAATTTCAAAAATAATGAAAATAATAAAATGGTAATGTTCATTCATACTCAACATTTTTGAGGAACTGTATTTCTGTAAGTTTTTACCATTTTCTGTATAGAGTAATGGCATGATGACATAGCATACAGTTAGGAGAGTATGTATACTTGTATTGTTATACAATCTTCTGAAAATTTAAGAAAGTTTTCAACATTGCTTTTGTTTGTTTGTTTTCTGTGTACAGATCCTGCATAGAAAGTATGGTGCCAACATCAGAAGTGCTTGTGTTGGATTTGATTGGAGTTGTTCCCAGAGAATGTTGCACTTTGGAAATCTGCCAGGATTTGGGCTGTAATAGTTGCTCAGTAATTCTCTACCTATCTGTTCCATGTACACATGCAGTTCAACGAAGCTGTGTTCAGAAAGTACCCAGACCATGGCTGTCCTCTACTGAGAAGTCAGCCTCAAAGTGCCCAATCACCTACTTTACTTGACGGAAAGGCAGAACTGATCTTAGAAGAAACGGCAATGATTGGGCACAATACATGACCCTGTGTCACCCATTGGATCGGTAAAAAGCACAAGTAAATGCATATAAATTCAACAAATTTATGCTAGTAGGTGCATTTCACAACAGAATCAAGATATGAGTATAGATACATCTATGGAGACAGGTATGTCTTGTATACGGTTTTACCAGTAAAATTCCACTCCTTTTTCTGTTACTTCTGTCAAGTATATCCTTGGCATTTGACTCCAGTTTTACAATAGATAATCCACTGTTTTTTCCTTCCTAGTTTGTGTATCTCTATGTGACCCCATTTCAGTGAGGTGAAAGAAATGTAGATTGGTTCATAGGCTATAGCAGAATTGGTATTCTCATAGTTCTCTTGCAATTTAACATATAAACATCCTCTCAAGATAGTTTCCCAGGAGGAGGGAAAAAAAAAGAAGCCATGTAAAGTGCTTATTGCGTCTGAGAGAAACACATCTGGTGAGGCCGTAGAGTGCATTAGTTCACCAAGGTGATGAAGTGAAGTTTGAAAAGACATTTAAGTGCCATGAGGGACGGCCCCAGAGCAGAGCTACTGACTAGGTACAGCTTTTTCTTTCAACACAGTGAAAAGCTTTTGTTATTCTTGCTAAACTGCTGCTACCCCAATGGGAGAAGTTTTATTAACATCTAAGGGAAAAAAGAGAGGTGGATCCTCTAATGTTTTTCAGTGTAGCAACACCATGCAAATATGCTTGAGCCTTCAAGACAGTGCTGGGTTTGCCTGCTCGTAACATGTCACTATCACAACTCCAGTGCCTTGCTGGAAGCAAATCAAGCCATTGATTCTGCTCAGTTTACAGAAATAGTGAATTTTAATCATATGAATAGTCCATCGTCATCAAAAAGAGAACTTCAACACCCCTCTTCTCTCTGGCTTGATTTATTTTCCTTTCATAAAGAATTTTAATTTATGTGTTTTATAATATAAGCTAAAAAATAATAAGAAGAAATAATAAGATAAAGTAAATGTTTTATTTATACAAAAACAAACAAACAAAAACTTGTCTCATTTGCAAAGTATGTTGAGATAGAAGGAAAAAAAAAATGTTACCTAATACTCACATCTACTATTTAAAGGACAAGTAAGTATCATATTAAACATTTCTGTAAGTTTGGAAAAATCAAGGATTGGGTAGCTTCCCCTAACTCACACTCCCACAGTGACAGTTGATAAGAGGAGAGAAACTAGGTTAATTGTTTCAAGCCTTTCTTAATTAGTCCATGACCCCATGACAGCTTAGATTAGCCTAATAGGTGGTCCCATTAGACTTCATACAATTTGCTATATTATTTAATTCAATGAAGAAATATTTTGCATACATCATATACAAATGTTTCTGTCTACAGAGCTGACTGCATAACAAATTCAATGATCTGAACTTTAACAGATGTTATAGTGTGCTACACTTTTAAATAATTTATGCTTTAGAACATTTGCTGCTGATGCATAAAAAAGAAATTTGCTAAGGACTTTTTTCCCCTTTTACAGTGTATTTTGAAATACTGATAAAATTGCTAACTAGTATGTTATCACTTTAAAGAAGTTATTGTATTGCTTTTGGAAATTCACACTGAGCAAAATTTTGGTTCTCTGAAATGAAGGTCAAAATTATACAAATTTCCCAAGTTCAGAATTTTGTTATGGTTTTACTTAAGTAATAGCATATTAACACAGTAAAAATGTGTTAATATGTTCTATATAGAATTCAAACTGGTCTTACACAAACATTGGAAGTAATTTTAACAAATATTACAAAGATACCTTCACTATGCTTATGTTTTCCAACAATATTTAGTTTGTATTTTCCAGTAAAGTACAGCATCAATCTTGCAGGATCACCCGTTATGTTTCTAGCTTGTCTAAGCCACGAAGACACTATTTTATAACAAATACTAAAGATAGATACAGACAGTGCACTGAGTTCTCATGGGAGGATACACTAAAAAGAATTGTAGCAAAATAAATTTTGAGAAGTAGTGAGATTGAAATGAACATGAGAAACTGATTTTATACAAAAATACACAGTGTTGGATATGTGTACTTCTTTCCTGGAACAGATTTCCAGCATCTCATCTCTGAAAATTTCAAAGAGTGGGTGTTTTCTTAGGAATAATGTTCCCATATATAATACTGAACTTAAAAACAGAGATAGAATTCTTACATATCTTGCCCTTGGTCAGGTCCACATGTTACGTTATAGAGTTCTGCCATTACCATGTAATCAAGTCTTTAGTAAGTTACCTGGCCCTTTATAATTTATTTAATGCCCTTACTCTTAATAAGGCTGTGAAGATATTTGTTTAGGAGCATCTCAAGTGGAGATTGAATCATTTCAATTTCCCTGAAATAAACAAATAAATAAATAAATAAACGAGTTGTGTCATACACCAAGGTAAATATTCCTACAGAGATGGAAAGTGTGCTCATTCTTGTAAAGACCTATATGAGATGGGCTGCTTTATGTTTTTCAGATGAGAAGGAGTTGTCAAAAGAAAATTTGACACTCACTTTGAACACAAAAATCTACAGAAACACATTTAGTTGGACTCACCGAGATGGTGTAAAGAAGTGTTAGATTAAAGGTAAGAGTGAATCTGTAGAAGTGTTGGACAATTTTCATTGTGGTAAAACACAGCTCCAGCTCAACTGTAATTTATAGTGTAATGTTATATGCTACTTCTGTTTCCAGTAGGATCATGTAGGTAGAAAATCTATCAGTTAGGTGGAAAAGTTGGTGACTGAAACAGTTTAGAACTACTGAGAGAAAGGAAAAATACTGCATGTTTATGACAGTAGTTGTTGAGGTAGCTCTGATAATCATCCTAGTTTTACATAAAGAAAGCCCAATAGTGCAATGTAACAATGCAGTGATGTATGTTTGCACATCTGTGTATTTTGGAAGCCATGGGTGAATTTAAGGATTTGGACAAAGACCTGTATCTAGAAATGAATTCTAATATTGCAGTTAAATGAAAAATCAATTGCTGAACGGACAATCAGGAGAGGATCATGGAATTATGAAGGCTGGAAGGGACTTCCAGAGGTCTCTGGTCAAACCTCCTGCTGTGGGGACAGCTATGGGGTCAAACCAGGTAGCGCAGGGCTTGAAAACCTCCAAGGATGGAGATCGCATGTCTTCTCAGTCATCTCCTCTGCTTGACTATCATGAGGAAATTACTCTCTTGCTGAAAATGTTGGTTTATTTAATTGACACTGTGTTGCTGCAGTGGCAATCTAACACGAAGAATACGAGATCTGTGAGTATAGAAATGAAGTCGGAGAAATTGTTAGCTGATACCAAAACAGAGACAATATAATATGGCATAAGAAGAAATCCATTTTCACTTGTTCTTGTTGTTGGGGATGGGGAGAACATTATAAATCCACTGATGAAATGAACTGATAAATCTCACATGAAATGGAATGGTAGTAACCATTTAAAAAGCTTCAATTCTTTTGAGGAAGCTGCTTGGCCTAATTTCAGGCAGAAAGATCCATTAGAAATCTTCAGAGATATGAAGCGCCAAGCAAACCACTTCAGGAGGATATTTAAGCAAGGCCCTGTGCCAGTAAATGACTCAGTAAGCCACAGGCTTCTCTCAAAGCATTAGGTCACATATGAAGTGCGGAAAGCTGTAGCAGAGCTGGAAGGAACTGGTAAATATCTTCATTTATGTCTGAGAGAGGATATTTCTGTGGGGAGATCTTATGCTTTTCTGTAAAATTTAATACTTTGATTTTGTCACAAGAAAGTTGAGGCAAAAAAAAAATATTTTCAAATTAGATCAGATTTTTATTTTTTTTTAAACAGCAAGAAATTTAGACCTTCATTTCCAATGTAGTCTTTGCCCTTTTCACCTTTGATGGCACTCTTTTGAGAGCTATCATGCCTGACAGAGCGCTGCCTCACCTGCATTTCACGCTTGAGTCACCCAGGTGATCATCTCAAGGCTGAAGAAGTCAGATAGGCAGCAGCACAAATTAAGAGGATACAGGTTTAACCATGGATCTACTCTTGCTGCTCACAGGCACTGCTGAGCAGGGTAGACCTAAGTCAGGTAGAAACATCCACCCACCGTTTGGCAGATGACGCCCTGTGATGCTCTAAGCCACTGTTCCTCCTCTGAGTTGCACCTGAGGCACCACAAAAACACTCAGAGGACACAGAAGTGCGGCAAAAACTGTCCATGTCTGTCCAACTAACTTGTTTTCTCCACTGTTGCTTCCATTATAATTATGGGCTTCCTTTTGCCACATTTGTACTGTAAAGAAGGAGAGATTTCTGGAAACCAACATAAAAATAGAATAAAATAGAATAGTTCAGCTGGAAGGAACCTACAAAGATCATCAAGGCCAACTGCCTGACCACTTCAGGCCAACCAGAAGTTAAAGCATGTTACTGAGGGCATTAACCAAATGCCTTTTGAACACTGACAGGCATGGGGCACTAACCACCTCTCTAGACAGCCTGTTCCAGCGTTTGACCACCCTTATGGTAAAGAAATTTTTCCTAACGTCCAGTCTGAACCTCCCCTGGTGCAGGTTGTGCCATTCCCACACATCCTGTCATCAGTTACCAGGGAGAAGAAACCGGCACCTCCCTCTCTGCTTCCCCTCCTGAGGAAGTTGTAGAGAGCAGAGAGGTCACCTCTTGGCCTCCTCTTCCCCAGGCTGGACAACCCAAGTGTCCTCAGCCTCTCCTTATAAGACATTCCTTCCAGCCCTTTTACCAGCTTTGTTGACCTCCTCTGAATGCTTTCAAATATCTTAATATCCTTTTTATATTGTCTGGAGCACAGAACTGCGTACAGTACTCAAGGCGAGGCCACACCTATGCTAAATATAATGCAATAATGACCTCTTTTGACCGGCTAGCTGAGCTGTGTTTAATGTACCCCAAAATGTGGTTTGCTCTCTTGGCTGCCAGGGCACACTGCTGGCTTATGTTGGGCCTACTGTCAACCAGCACCCACAGATCCCCTTCTGCAGAGTTGCTCTCTAGCCACTCACATCCCAATATGTACCTGCATCTGGCATTACTCTGTCCCAGGAGTGTCTTCTGTGGAAGACATTAGAGGTCTGTCAGTAGCAAGGAACGGTGAGACCACAAGCAAATGTCTAAGAAGGTGAGCTGGTGACTTCTTTGCCAGCAGATGCCACAGACATCATGCCTGTGAGGCCCAAGGTCCTTTGGGTGAGGAATACAGATCAGACTGTACTGTCAGTATGACCTGGAGATTTGCCCGTGTCTGACCTGCTGAGGGGGCTGCTGGAAAGTAAAGTGATCTGCAGTCAAGTGTAAGAAGGAAGTGCAGATTTTCTGTGAAAAATCTCTGGCAAGCAATGATATCTGTTGGGTTGTTTAGGTCCGCAGTACCAGTACCAGTTCCTGCCTTGAATTCTACATGCTAAGGGAAATAGTTGCAAACTAAAGCAATATGAGTAATGGCTGACATTCAGACAATTCATAATCACAACACAGAGCTATTTGTAGAGAAAAGAATTAAGAAGTACCATAATTGGGTCTGTCCTGACATCCACAAACGTTGCCCCATATTTCTTTAAAGTTCCTTGTGTTGTTGGATAGTTCACTTATCCCAATTTGACCACAGAGTGTAAGGGTACGAGTGAGAATAAATATTAAATTTACTATTGTGGAAAGGCTGAGAAATCAGAATGACCTGTTTTGCTTTGAAATAGGGAATTTCAGATTTCACAAAATAACCAGAACTTCCCAAAATGCAGATATTTCAGATGGAAAAGCAACCCTACTTTTTCCATTCCAGTTATCTGCAGATACTCCTGCAGAATGATCTTAACATTTTGCCTAAATCGTAAAGAACCAAGATAATTGTATAAATATGATATCACAAAAGAGCATTCTCCCCATCCAAACTTCCAGCTTTCATGAATTTGGTTAAAAAAAAAAAAAAACAGGCTTTAACATCTGAATTTAATGTATCTTTTTAAAGATTCAGACCAAGTTTCTTCATTTGATGCTGCAGATTATATAGGAATTACAGTATTTAGGGAAAAGTGAAGGTGGACTCAAAACTTTTAACTGCATGCTGGTAGCATGAGCTGGTAGCACAAGAGTGGAGGGCAGGGAAACGATTCGAAGTTCTTTCTACCCCGTGTAGGTAGTCAGTGCAGCAATCAACCAATGACATTAACCCAAACTAAGAAAAAGGTCAGGTCTTCTAGGAAAAAAGCTGGTTGAGTTTTCACCTCAGAAATAACTCTGCTTCTGCTGCTCCTTTTACAGTTCTACTTTGCACTGACCCAGGCTGCATTACAAGACGTGTTGTTTTCAAATGCATTCACATAAACCAATCAGGGATAAGAAGGGCAAGCTGAGAAATCTGAAGGATATGGAAAAATGTACCTGATATTATTTATTCTTCATAGGCAATGTCATTATCCTGGGAGAAAGGTGATTTTGTTTTAATTATATTTGCAGTAATTAAATAGAAGAAAGTCCAAAGCCGTGTACACTTGATACTTTCAGAGGACTAGTTTCAAAACGCTGAAAACAATTATGAACCAGATCAGGCAGGAGGCAGAATTTAATTAAAAAATACAAATAATAATCAAAATTTTTTAAAGAAAACTTTAATAGGCATTCAGAAATACATACTCTTACATCTATGAAAGGCCACAGAGGTTGAAACCACAAAACTATCTTTGCTAGGAAATGAAAGCAGCTCCACACACATACATGCATAAGTTCACTCACAGATGCATATGCACACACGAGAAAACTGAGT
This sequence comes from Chauna torquata, assembly GCA_013399475.1. Taxonomy (NCBI): domain Eukaryota; kingdom Metazoa; phylum Chordata; class Aves; order Anseriformes; family Anhimidae; genus Chauna; species Chauna torquata. The sequence goes on from VXAL01002976.1 coordinate 9,709, forward strand.
GTATAGGGAATGTGAAAAAAAAAGACAACGATAAATAACAGTAATTAATTTGATACTCGTGTTTTAGAATTTTAGAATTGATAAGAGAGGTACAGGTAGAATTCTTGACCAACAAACTTAAGGAGATTAAGGTCTTCTGAAAGTTTGCACATTTATTTTGCATGACATTTCTCTTTTGTGTTGTTGTGCAGAAGCAGTGAAAAGACATGGAGATGGAAACGCAGCTAGATATTTACGCATATTCCAACTGGAAACTGCAGAAGATGGTAAATGGCAGCTATTAAAGTTAGATGTTTTTATGTCAGTGAGTACCAATAATTTGTTTTCAGCAGGTTGAAGTATTGGGAAAGAAGTTTTTATGATCCTTTGTGGTGGTTTTAATTGACTTAAAGATTACTGAAGAAGTTCTGGAGACTAAAAGCAAACTAAAATTCTGTTAGCATTTCAACTAACTTATGTGAGTAACAGGGGGTCAATTATCCTGACATCAACCCTGGGGTGAAATGGAGTGCTGATTTGTTTAATAGATGATGATTTGTTTAATACAGAATTAGAATAAACTGAACAGAGAGAAATAAAAAAGCCCAAATCTTATCTGAGCGACTAAAAAATCAAACACAAGTTTCAATATTTGGTAGTTTACAAGTAAGTCTGCTGGTATAATGGACTTCTACAAAGTATTGAATTGGGAACTACTCAGTACTTCAGGTAAGAAATTACAGTGATTAATGAAATCAGCAAATTGTCTTCAAATGAGTGGGTTAAAAATTGGTTAGTTTAGACATTGGGAGTCATAGCAGGGCAAATATGTTTTAATGAGTCATGGGTTCAGATTTGCTCCTACACCATCTAACACCTTTGTCAATGATCTGAAAGAAAGCACTATAGTCTTTACTAGGAAAGTCTGCAGAAGATTTTTGCAAATATTAATGGACTGACAACTTATATGGAAGACATCACAGCATTGTGGTTCTTCACATAAAGGGATTTTAATAGACAAAACATGTATCCACTAGCTATATTGGTTAGTTTCTTAAACACGAGCCCCTACCTCAATCAGAAGTTCTCAGATGATTTGGTTTTTGGGTTTGAATATCTGTTCAGGAAAAGCAAGCATAAGAATAAGTGGACAAATGGATATCTTTGATAGAGGAGCAAAGAAGAGTACCTATAAATGTGCCTCCCATCTGCTTATTAGGCTTGTCATCATCACAAGACTGGAACAGCTCCAGTGATCTCATATTTACTGTGTGAACTGGTTTAGATTAGTCACTGAGGAACTCCGTATCCTCCTTTGAAAGGTCCTGTTCTTAAAAATAGGACATGCTTTAAGAATTTCACTTGTGATTGAGAGAAATTAATTTTGTGGAAAGTGATCTGATATCCTAATCAATATTAATACACAAGACAGCAAGCCTCTTAATTATGTTTTATAGGACCTGCCATTGCATGTTAGATTAAGAATCATTATTATAGTATCATGTTTTATTATAGTTGGTGTAGTTAAAAATCTCATGCAAGCATATGAGCAACCCCCTGTAAGTACACAAAAAGAAAAAAAGAAAAAAAAAAAGATCACTATTCTCTGGTAAGATAAAAATTGGCAGCAAGTAAGGGATGGTTCTCATTTCTGTACACCTCTGAAAGTAGCAGGAAGGTCATGATCAGTAGAAGTATGTCAGGAATTCATGAAGATCAAAAGACAACCATACCTCCGTCAAATATTTTTTCAATGTTGCATCTGATTTTAGAATAGATGCATGCAGTGTGCTAAGGTGGGATATCAGCAGACAGAGTTTTTAGCTGGTAATAACTCCTGTGTGCACACAATATTCCTTCTTCAGAAGGAGTACTTAAAAAAACACTAAAGCAAATCAAGTGCTTTGAGATGTTTTTTGTCAGCTGCATGCCATTTTATCTTACAACAAGGGACTGGGTGAGCCACTCAAGCTGTTTTTCATCCTTCCACAATTCTGCTTGTAATGTCTCCAGATAAAATGCTGTACTAGAAAAATGTCACATCAGACACAGATACATGGGGCATGCATTTTGGCAATGTTCTAACCCTGGGGGGATTGACTGTTTAACTACTTATATGGTACTGATCACCAGACTATCAAGCACCTCAACTATTTAATGCTGTTGATTCCCACAGCCTGCCTATGAGGTAGGGATGCTTTATTAGCTTGTGCTCAAGTGAGAGCATTGTTCTATTTGGGGGAAAAATATATATATACATATTAAGGTCACATGGCAATTCTACAAGAAAGCCAAATATTTACTCCAGACACTAATTACACAAAGATCTTTTTAGGGGGTATCATCTAGAACAAATTGTTTCAAAAAAAGAAAAATTGCAATTTTAGGTAGAAATTATGTTTTTCTGAGTCAAAAAGACACAACATTAAACAGAGTATAGATCATGCATCACAATTCCTACTTAAACCTATGCAAATATATGTCAAATTCATTACAGAATTATACAAATTTAATCCAAACATTTTCTTAGCAGCTTGTTCAAATCTTGCCTTACAATTTCAGCTTACCACAATGGCTTCAAAGGAATGGGTCAAATAAGCTGTAGCTGTTCACAATGCTGTAAGGACTCTGCAGCTCCTTTCAAGTCTGGTGTTGGCTCAAGGCTTCTCATGTGTCCTCACTACCTGGCTACTGGTGGCTTTTCCTGTTCCATCTCCATGTCAGTAAGGATGGGCAAGGGGGAGAGAAAACAAAGGGATTTCTGGACTGACTAAACCTGCAGCAAAGGAGTTTTTGAAAAAGTAGTGTGTCTGCCATTGGACTAATTGAGCAGTTCAGTTTAGAAGCTCCTCTTCATGTTTCTAGTGTGTGATACAAGGTGGGTATATTTGCCTGTTGGCTTCTTTCTCAGGGTAAATATTTTTTTTAATGTGCTTGACCATATCTTAGTCCTATTTAGGTAGCTCATGTAGATTGACCTTAGAGAGGCTAAGCGAAAATTTTGTAGACTTTCTAACACAGCCTTTCAGTGCCCATTTCTGGGCTCATTTCTGAGTCTCTTATCAGTCAGTGACACATCATGGTTTGCTCTTCCCCCTTATATATTTTAAAAAGACTGCCTCAGCTTGTAAGGCAATAACTCATGGAGTGATTTAGTTTACAGGAAGTGCTAAAAGCCTTGGTTGCTGTCCTCAGAAATTGTGCTAAAATGTATAAAGTTATTATAGTGCTAGTGTTGGCGATAAAAAGAGTGTCACATTTTACTAGTTCAAGAGTAACTCAAACATAGATAATTAGTGAAAAAAATGTTTTTGCAGACACAAGCCCCAACTGAAGAAACAGTACCTTACACATCTGATGGCTGAGGATACTGGTTATTTACTTCACCTATATTTGAACCTATTAGCCTGATGGTTTATGTGATATTGTGTTTACATTTAACTTGTCCAAACATTCTCCACTTTATTAGTCTTTCGTAGTACTCTATTTTTTATTGTTAGTCTCTGTATAATTATTTGCTGCTGCATACTTCAGTGTGACTCCAGGAAGTTATATGAAGTTGAGGCTGTCTTAGCTTATATAGTATATGAAGCTCAATCAAATTATATCTAAAAAAAAAATAATGTATGTAATTTCTGACAGCTCAGATTAATAGTTTTGTAGCTCTAATTAAAGTTAAGTAAGTCTTGATTCATCGTTTTGTCTAACCAGACTCAGTTCACAATCTTCTGGCTTTTTATTTGCAATCTTTGTATAGGAAAATCAAAACTTCTCGTTAGTATGATAGTACTAATGAATTACAATGTTGCCATTGCAAATAAATTCTAGGCAGAGGTGAGAAGAGGAAACACTTGTGTACAGATACCTGGACCTTTAAATTTAAGGTCATGTAAAAGTGCATATTTTGTTTCAGAAGTAATAGTTTTCCTCTTCTATTTTTATAGTTTCTTATTTCTAAGGCATTTTGATATTGTTCAGTTTATTGTTCTGCAACTTAGTAAAGAGTGCCTGTAATTTTCCTGCTTTGAAATACTGTTTGTTGAATATGTCATGCTGCTTAAATCCTGAGAGGCTTCCTGGATTTTGCTGTACTGATATATGCCAGATCTGCAACACTGCAAATAAAAGGAATTGCAAATAAAAGGATAAGTTTTTGAAAGTTCTATAACTTATGATTAGCTGGCTACATTTTCAGTGTCAAAACTACCTCCAGAATATCTTACTTTCTATGAAAATCATGATGTACATCTTCATGCTGAGTTTGTTTTAAAACTAACCTCACTTGCATTTTGCACTACAGGGAGTTACTTGTAAAGTTCCACACAGCAAGGTGCGAACAGACTAGTGATAACAAACCATGAATTATACAAAGTGGTAATTCAATTCATAAAATTGCCCCCAAAGCCAAAGTGCTTATCGGATACTTCTATTTGCACAAAATTTCTTTGATTATTAAAAAAAAAAAAAAGAAAAACAACAACAAAAATATCCAATACATTTGTTTTATCAACAGCTTTTAACTTGTGAGGTGGGTTGGAAAAGCATGAAAACTAGCCCTTTGCTTTGGTGAGAAGGCATGGCAAGGAACTATGGCTAGGAGGTAGCCATATTCAGTCAAACTTCAAAGAAAACTTCATTCTGAATTTGATTCACAGGGTTGGGAGAGGGTTTTTTTTTTTTCTAAAATCCAGATCAGTCAGCTCATTCTGTTTCATCTAGCTTTTATCTATTTCAGGTTTTCCAACCTGTTTTTGTTAAATCTGAATGTTTTCCAGTGGAGAAAAAAAATACAAGAAATGAGTTGCTCTTGTTGAGATGCTACAACTTCTTTGGCAGATCCATCAGAAACAAAAAAGTGTTTTGAAAAATTCACAAACTGTGAAGTAAAAAAATATCAGGTCCTAGACTTCTGATCTTGCCCCACCAAGTTAATAATATTATCATAGAATAAATAGCTCCAATTGGAAAGGCACTCAGAAGATCATAGAGTCCAACCTCCCCCTCAAAACAAAGCCAGCTTCAAAGTCAGAAGAGGTTGCTCAGGAATCTAGTCAGTCATGTTTAAAAAACCCTTAAGATCGGGAACCATAGCATGTCTGGGTAACCTGTTCCTGTACTTAACCAAGATCCCTCAGAATGAGGGCCACCAGTACATCAAGTGTTCCCACTCAGTTTGATGTCATCTACAAACTGGATGAGAGGCCATTATCCAGGTTTTTAATGTAGATGCTGAAAAGCATTGAATCACAGAATCACAGAATCACAGAATCAAAAGGTTGGAAACGACCTTCAAGATCATCTAGTCCAACCGTCATCCTATCACCAATACTACCCACTAAGCTACTAAATCACGTCTTGTAGCACCTTGCCCAGGTGCCTCTTAAAAACCGCAAGGGTCGGTGACTCCACCACCTCCCTGGTCAGGCCCTTCCAGTGCTTGACCACTCTCTGAGAGAAAAAGTTTTTCCTGATATCTAATCTAAATCTCCCCAGGCGCAACTTGTGGCCATTTCCTCGAGTCCTATCATTAGTTTTCTGGAAGAAGAGGCCGACTGCCTCCTCATCACAACCTCCCTTCAGGAAGTTGTAGAGTGCAATGAGGTCTCCCCTGAGCCTCCTCTTCTCCAGACTAAACAGTCCCAGCTCCCTCAGCCGCTCCTCATAAGACTTGTGTTCCATATCCCTCACCAGTTTCGTTGCCCTTCTCTGGACACATTCCAGGGCGTCGATGTCTTTCTTGTAGTGAGGGGAAAATTCAGTATCAGCTTATAAGGAACATCACTCATAGCTGGCCATCTATTAGTCTTTGAACTTAAATACTGCCCTCCAAGTTGATGATCCAGACAGTTTTTCACCCACTTGCAGATGCCCTTGCAGCACATATTACAGAAGTTAAAGTCTCCCATGCTTTTGACTAGGTGGTCAGTAGCAGACACTCACCTAGGTATGGATGCCCGCTGTGCCTCTCATTTTGGCAACTCCTTTGATTTTGACCCATAAGGTCCTGACAGGCCTATTGACTGCTTCACAGACTCTTTTGCACGGAGGCATTGCATAAACTCTCCCACCCTGCTCCCCTACCTAAGGAGTTTGTATTTATACAGCAATACTCCAGTGTGGTGTGACTGGGAGGAAGAAATGATATGGCAGTAACCAAGTTGAGGGAGGTGATTCTTCCCTTCTACTCCACTCTTGTGAGACCCCACCTAGAGTACTGTCTTCAGCTCTGGGGCCCCCAACATAAGAAGGACATGGACCTGTTGGAGAGACTCCAGAAGATGGCCACGAAGATGATCAGAGGGCTGGAGCACCCTCCTATGAAGACAGGCTGAGAGAGCTGGGTTTGTTCAGCCTGGAGAAGAGAAGGCTCCGGGGAGACCTTATAGTGGCCTTCCAGTACCTAAAAGGGGCCTGCAAGAAAGCTGGAAAGGGACATTTTACAAGGGCGTGTAGTGATAGGACAAGGGTTAATGGTTTTAAACTGAAAGAGGGCAGATTCAGGTTAGATATACGTAAGAAATTCTTTACTCAGAGGGTGGTGAGGCACTGGAACAGGGTGCCCAGAGAAGTTGTGGATGCCCCATCCCTGGAAGTGTTCAAGGCCACGTTGGATGAGACTTTGGGCAAGCTGGTCTAGTGGAAGGTGTCTCAGTTCATGTCAGGTGGGTTGGAACTCGATGATCTTTAAGGTCCCTTCCAACCCAAACCATTCTATGATTCCATGAAGTAATAAAATTATTCACTAGGTATAGATTTGTTAATTTCTTGAATAATCCGTAATTTTCATACTTGATATTGACTTAAATCATTAGGAAATTTTAACAAAGCAACTGTTTTAGTGGTAGAATTCTTTCAGAGTATAGAACATGAACTGCTAGGAAGTTAGGTGGACAAGGTGTGAGAATAAAATACAGGTGTACCCATCTTCAGTTTCTTATCAGACTTAAGACTTACCCTGTCAGGTCATATTTCAAGTAATAAAAAGTGATTTTAGAAGTGGTGTGGCAGTAACCAGGAATAGAAATCTTCATGTAAACTACAGACACTTTTGTTTCTTCTGAAGGAAACCAGAGCCAAAAAAAAAAAAAAAAAAAGACTGTTTTAGAAATTCACAGGTAACATACAAAGGGGTTTCAACAGCAGAAACCTTCTTTGGCTTCCTCCTTGTATCATTGATTTTTAGGGGTAGTTATTAAAGTTCATAAATTCTTTACTCATAACTAGGCAATCCTCAAGTCTGTCTTCAGGTTTTAATAGTATACCAATTGAAAACATATCTTTTTTTCATTTTGCTACGTGGCCACTAACCTGGTGCTTGGAAAGCATTTGAAGTGCATAACCAGAAATCTTTCTCTGAGATAAAATTTTGTCTTTATTCTGTGGTTAATGATCAAATGTCACTTCTCACTGACAGGTGAGCAGGTCTTACAAAAATCTTACAGGAATCATTCCGTGAAGGATATGTAGTTATTGGAGAAAATTGGTTTATTCCATTAAATGAAGGAAGAGAAAGGGTAATATAACTGTTGATTCAACAGAATGATAAATGCTGAAGATGGGGAAAGAAATGAAACTATTTAAATTAAAGGGCAATGCTCTCACAAGAAAAAATGAATATGAGCTGGCCAAGAGGCAAGAAATACTTTAAAACCATCAAAGCAGAGTGGTCCAACACATCCTTCTGTTAGGAATAGCAGTGACAAAAATCCCGAGTTTTAAGAATGGAATTTGACCCTTTATATAAAAGGTTAAAGGACAGAGTTACCTGTTGTGACCTAGGAAATTTTAATCATTTCTGCTGAAAGTTGTGGGAAGCAGTCTATCATTACAATGAAATCCAGAATAGTTACCACCTACTATTTTTAATCATTAATAAAATTGGACACAATATAGACAGTAACAAAGTTAATGAAGACAGCCCTGCCAAATTGTTTAATTGTAATAAAACTGGTGTAAGGTCATTATTTGTGGAAGCTGGTTTGAGGATAAACAGAGGCCCTTAATCCGTCCCTTCTACTCCATCTCAGGGCCTTTGATAAACATGTGGTGATTTTTGGTTGAAAGTCGGAGTTCAAAAACCTCTTAAGGATCAACTATTCAAAAATACTCTGTGGAATATTAGCCCATTTTTGTCATTTATTTGTTCATATTAAGTTCTCTAATGAGACAAATATTCTTATGGGATTTCTGTTTTACTTTTTTTTTTTTCTGGTGGAAAATAGTATTACTAGTGATAAGAAGAATGAATGGTTCTAAGAAGAAAGCAGAGATGTACAAATAATTTAATGTATACAGACAAGTTAAAACATTGCCCCAAAATAAACCTAGGGTGCTAAATGTACGAAAGAGGAGGAAAAGACTCACAGGCTTGCCAGTGGCTCATTGCTGCCAATTTTTTAGAAAGCCTATGAATCTGTTATTTTCCTTCTCTTCACAGTCCTGACAAGCTGCATTCCCTCCCATTATGGCCTTTTCTTGCTGTAATTGAAAGACAACACATTTCCACGAGTAAGAGGAGATGACTACTCATTATCATATTTTTCTTCAGATGGAGGTGAGTTTACTGTAGTTTGAAGTGAAATTAACTAAGCAATAGACTTCTTGCATTTTCCCATTATCTTGAGCTTTCTGAAGCTCACGAAAATCTTAGAAAAGGGGCTTAGAAGATGTTTTTAAGTACAAATAAAAGTTTGATTGTTAAGTTTAATTGTTAAGGACTATGAATATACGGGTGAGTGTGAAATTTTAGGATCTGTGTGTTTATGAGTAAAGCTACCTGCATCTATGTTACATGGTAATGTGATTCCAAAGGGCTTGTAGCTTGCTGCTGGAAAGAAAATATGGTTGGGGTTACAAGAAACTCCAACTACAGGGAAGCATTATAATCTAATTACACACATTCTCTGTGCTTCCCACATTGTTTCTGCTGGTAATCAGTGACTTTGAGACAAAGGTGTTGGTAAGTAGGTATACCAGCCACACAGTATATCCACCACTGGCTTTGGGTCATTTTTTCACTTCTGTACTTCCACTGTCACAAAGTTGTTACTGAAGTCTTTAGGCACTAACAAGGTGCAGAAGAAAGGTAAAGCTTTCTCTAAACTCAAAAGTAACTTGTGGCCAACAGCTTTATAGGCTTTAAAATAATACAATTTGCTGACAGAAGGAAATATGCCAGTTCTGTATAGCAAACAGAGATTCAGTTGTAACTTGCTGGTCACTGATATCTTTTTCGTTACAACTTGTGCTCTGTGCACTCGATCCACAGAAAATACTAATTTGTTATGGAACTTGCTTTCTAGCTGAAATAGTAGAAGTTAATTCAAGTTAATTCATCCAGTTGCCAGGGTCCCTTGGGCAAACCAAGGTGGCATCCAACACATTTAAGAAAAATGGGGGAAAAAAAAAAAGAATTAAAGCATAGACTTTAATAATCAATACAGACAGTGAGGAAAGATTAACAGTGGGAAATAGAAAACTATTAAACTATTTCCTTTTAAATACAGATAAGGGATAATCATTGTAATGCTAATGAACAGTCTTAGATACATGGACTAGTATCTACTTATTTGCTTAACTACTCAAATTACCTTGAGGTATTTATGATGTTATTTTAGTAACACCTTCTAAATTCACAGCAATGAAAGACCAAAAGGGTCCTCTTGACTGAAAGGGGCCTCGTGGAAACCCATGCCCTGTTACCTGAGGCAACTACGGTGGGTAATCTTTTTATGAAGTGATCAAAGTCCCCTTAAAAACTAATTTCACTGTTGTTACTTTGATTTCAGAGGGTTACCTCTACAACTGCTTCTAGACAACTGTTCCATAACCTCACTCCTTTGAAAAAGTAGCACATTTTTCAACATGTTTTTTCTAGCCTGTTTACATACATCTGTTCTTGTACTGACAGGAAACCCCTCTTTCCTCCTGGTACTCACTTTACCTACATGTTTAGAGAAGCAACAATCTTATACCTTTTCCCAGATCAGCCAGAGAAGGTTGTACTAATTTTATGCCTTGGTAGCTCTTCTTTGTGTCTTTTCCTGTTTGAATTTATCTGTTTTGCACCTGAGGAACTAGAACTGTTCCCCATGCTGTAGACACCACTGCCTTGTACAATGTTTTTTTTATGAAATCTTCTTATTGGATTTGTAATTCCAAGTGGATCTTCCTGCAGATTTCTGAAGTGAGCTTCCAGTTCCTTGGAATTCCCAGCTTCAGCAATTCACAGCTCTGTATTTTGCATCTCTTTTCACTGTGCCAGTGTCTGTTCTCACACCTTTGCTCCTAGTTGCCCCCCATTCCTTTGATTCCATAATAAGAGGTGAAGAATATGCTTCTTTTGGGGGCACAAAGACAGCATCTTTTCCTACTTACTGCATTCCATAAATCTTTCTTTCTAAGTACATAAAGTGTGCTTTATACAAAGTATAGAGGATACAGAGTGGCCCATCTTCAATTTTAGGGTCAGGGGAACACTTTTGTTCAGGGTAGTGCATAACCACCTCCTGGCAGTACTCGACAAGAAGTTCAAACTCACTCAAGCTGAAGAGGACATGGATGTCAAATGTCCCACTTTTGTATCAAAGACATTGACCTTTAGACTACACAGGGGAGGATCCTTACTCAGGGGAGATCTTATCACTTGATACAATTACCTTAAAGGAGGCTGTAGTGAGATGTGGATCGGTCTCTTCTCCCAAGCATCAACTGATAAGACAAGAGGAAATGGCCTCAAGTTACGCCAGTGGAGGTTTAGGTTGGATATTAGGAAAAATTCCTTCACTGAAAGTGTTGTGAAGTGTTGAAACAGGCTGCCCAGGGAAGTAGTTGAGTCACCATCCCTGGAGGTCTTCAATAAATGTTTGGATTCAGAGCTTGGTAAGATGGTTTAATGGTGGACTTGGCAGTGCTAGGTTAAAGGTTGGACTGGATGATCTTGGAGGTCTTTTGATTCTATGATTCTACTCAGCAAAAGGCCACATCCTGCTGTTTCTCCAGATTGATAAGTTCTAAGAGTGTTACAGGTTCTAAATCTTAGTTTTAGAGATATCCTCAGAGTAGAGGAAGGGGTGTAGGTACCTCTAAGAGGCAGAATTCAGATACACCCTTCTCTTCTGCAATTTCTGGTTGATGTGTTCTAGCACCAACAGACAGGCTGTTGTGAGTCCCGATGTGGAGCTTTACCTTCATTTACCTTATGTGCACGGATCTATTGTGACCATATTAACCTTGGGAGTTCAGAGCCAGGCACATAGCTCATCATAATACCC